>LUCM01010240.1:22958-47783 GCA_008360955.1 Fasciolopsis buskii | reverse complement strand
TCGCCTCGACCATCGATGATGTTTTCCGAAAACATCGCTTGTTTTTGGTGGGGAAATCGAGTGAGCATCGATGAGGTGTGTCGTCGTTGGTGTTTTGATCGTGCAGACAGCTGTCCTCTGGACTGATGGTATCTTCTACGTTACAACTTCGGGTGGTCTGGACAGCGAATTGCGTGCCTTCCATCGGTTACGCATTTCATGCTCTTATTGCCAGTGCTGGACTAAAGGTTTGAAGAAAGCAAAGGCAGCGGTCAGGACTATGACTTTGATGTAGAACGTGAGAAGAAGTTGGTTTCTCGGCTATTGGCCTCGATTGTTGCTTCTGCCTTCCTGGTTTGGCCCAGGAGAGAGAATCGGTGTTGTTGGTTGGAGACGTTGAAGAGAGTATAAACTTAGAACAGAATCAGTTGGGTGGTACCGTTGTATGGCCGAATGTCTGTAGAACTACATCTCGTTTAATAAAGAATATCGCAAACAAGAAAAAGATTCTGTCAAATGGCTAATACAATGTTAAAAAAACAACTGATTTGTGCGTGGTACACTTACTTATTTCGCCCGATGTTTTGCACATTCATTCTGTGAAGTGTGCAGAATGTGCAAGGTTTCTTGCGTTTGGCACCATGTTGTTTTCATTAACGATATATGAGTTTGTATTTACTTATACTATATATATGAGATATAAGAAATTACTGTACGAGAAAGTTTATTAATGTGGAGAAAATATGATAAAGTCTTACATTGTAGAAATCGGAATTTTAGATCAGTGGGCGAGTAACGAATCACAACAGCAGTACTGAATACGGATTGGCTGATATTGTTAGCCTGATAAATTCCGTTGATGCACGCAGGAGAATAGAGTAAAGAGGATGCAGGTGTAAGTGCAATTCGGCACCGACGAGTGATTTATGTCAGGTGATTTTAAATAAAGTGGTCTTTTCGCGTCTCCTAGGCCGACTTCTAGTATATGGAAGAGATCGGCGTTTATTGGGACGCGGATAGTCGTCTCAAAGGGAAATGCAGATACCAAAAATATTCATTGAGCCGTCCTCTAGTGAAAAGGTGCTGTTTGATTATCCATTAAGTACGGGTGTTTTTCAAAAGAGTCAACAAGCAGAAATAGCGGTCTGTGAACGATAATATTTTGCAAATAGAGTAGGTTGTTTGTGCGTGAAGAAATTACGGAAGGCAGATTTTAGATTTATGCATTTGTTGCTTTGAAGTAAATGAAAAAAGCTGAACCGTGAGTTATGTCTGGACGTGAATTAGCAGAAGCCAGACAATAGGATCGCCTTTTTGAAGATGGGCACAAATACAAGGTGGAAAATGAGAAAATCGAGAAGCGATTGGTTGGTAATATGCTCAACTCTAAAGATGGGAGTTTGCTTTGAGAATGAAGGAAACGACAGTAGGTTTGTCAAAATCCAATACGCAGTCACAGTGTGTTAGAGCATGATTGCGTTTGTTGGAATCGTCCCGCCAGTTGGCTATCAAGACTATCCTCAATAATTTAGTACATAAACACGTGTTTGTGGATTTGGAGCCAAATTGCCGCGATGTATAATTTCGTTAACGATCGTAACTGGCAGTAGTAGACAGCGAAAACATGGTGGATGAAAAATGAAGATTGTACCGAATGGACATGCTCGAGTTCTCGATTTGGAGGACGTTACGCCATTAAATAAACTTCAAAATAGTAGTCTCCACTAAATTTGGTGCACTTTTGCCTGTGCACACTGCAGTGCTGCTCTTGTTTTGAACTGTCCTGCCGGTATAGTTTGAAGCCGCCTAACGACACGAGTTGGTATCTCAGTGTCCGAGGTTCAGTCAGTTTTTTTCAAGACATTATGACAGAGGCTAGCTGCTGCTAGGGCGCCGTTCTGGCTTGATGGAAAATTGAAAGGCCGCCGATATCCAGGTGGTTATGCGTGAATAAAGTGGGCTCAAGTCCATCAAATAAGCGGCCACGGACAAGCAGCGGCAGCGCCGATGGTGTGCCAGATGATTGGCTGCCACGTGTTCTCCCTAAAAAAATACCATATGAGACCCATGGTGGTGCTGCGACTTGGCGAGTGTAACCCGCCAACTAAATAGATCATTGCCCCTTGTCTTCTAACAGCCTGCGAAGTATACGGTGAATATGTCTGATCTTCGTACGACCGTTTCTCATTCTTCTATTTTTCATTTTCTCCAGAGTTCTATTTTCATGTTGTTTCGTTGGCGCCATGTTTGTTTTCAAATATTTATATGTGTATATTTTGTATTGGGGCGTAAGCTTTGCCAATGAGTTTCGCAATGCCTTTGCTGACAGACGTACCTCGTAAACGAAGTGAATTTCTAATCACTTGGCGATACCGCCTATTTTTTCGGACGCATGATAAATTTCACCGAATATGAATTCCATGAATGTTTTCGAGTTTTAAGTGCCATGTTGCAGGATTTTAAGACTCTTTTATTAGTAATTTAAAGTAAAGTTCTTATCGGTTAGGATGACCGGTATGCTGAAATCATACATTATTTTATATTAAGGTGTATCCAGTAGATTTCCATCGTCGATTGCGGTAGTTTGTTTGCGATTTCCGGTTGGGGCAGCTCTTCCATTTAGTAGAATCCATGTCATACTTGCTAGACTACAATCGGGTGCCGAAATCGTAACTCCGTTTTGTTATGGTCCCTTTAACCATGTGATAATGAAGGCGGATCATGATTGGGAAACATGGTTGTCCGAGAAGCTCGACTGCACTCCTGATTTTCAGGTCATTCGCTCAGGCTTTCCGAAAATCGCCGTCTCAGTGCGTTGTACAGATGTTGTGGTTTCCACAGTTAGATCACGTGATCCAATTCGGTACAGCTTCACTGTGGTCTACATCCTTAATCGGACCACAGGAAGCATAGCAACACACGAATGAGAATTTTGAATGTCTCAAGTATCTTTGATGAGAATGTTACCTCAATCAAAATTCTTTGTTATTCGTGTACGAAGACATGAATCTTAAATGAAACAGTGACTTCCATTTCCAATGGTCCTCTGGTTGCCCTCCGTTGCATAGATTGGTTCGGAATTATTCTAGTGAGTACTGGCGGTCCATATCTTTGTTATATTGCTGTTGATTGAATTATGTATTATTGAACTTTCATAATAAAAAAGACATTTTCCCTTATAAATGGTAAAATCACCGTGATCATCTATCGTTACATGGAGATTGTAAGTGAACCTGGCTCCATAAATTAAAAATAAATCTACCAAACTATCACATCAAGAGTTAGATTTAGATAGCAACGATTTTTGCTGGTATGACAAATATCAGAATGACAGCATACATTTATATACATACTAAAATCGACGCAAATTGATCTCAGATTTCCTGGTTTTTGGGTGAAGTAAAATGAGCCCATTGAATTGAAATGACAAGTCCCAGGAATGTTGGGACTCCAACTGGTCTGCCTGCCACGTCACGTGAACAAAGATGGTTATTCAAACGGGCGGTAGCATCGATCCGTTTCGTCCAAAGAGTGCAGGTCCTTTGAACTACGGTTCTAATGGGCGACGGTTCATTCAAATGGGACGGTTTCGGAGAACGACAGAATTTGGTAAACTGCACGAAATTCCGTGATTACTGATTGTTCATTCTCTTTGTGCGCAGTCAAGTTGAATGGAAATTATACGTGTAGCAGTGCACGCCATAGTACTGTTTGTGTTCAATCAGCAAAAGGTGTCTAGCCGGTGAAGCAAGTGTGCATACATATATGCATAAAAGCGAATATGGTACATAGTTTAAAAGTAACAATATGTGAATAAGAGTACGGATACCGAGTACAAGGGGACAGAAAAATAAGTGAAGCCATATCAAAAAGCGTTTGTTATGTTGATTTTTACGAAGCTTGAATCCTTCAGACAGACTCTACAGAATGCTTGCCACTGAATTCAATTCTGTGCCACACGTCTCAACCTCTCGAAACAACGAAACCCCTCACCTCTTAGATCCTAACCCGGAAGTCGCGAAGCGCCAACGGATGACAAAGTCGATGCAAGCCAATGCAGACCTGTACGTCGTGTTATAATTTGATCCACGCCTTGCTTCTTCTATCCATGCTAACCTTGTCCAAAAAAGGGTATGAGGGTGGTAGAACATAAGCAGACACACCCAAAGCGTGCCCAAGGCACCGAAAATGAGGTGCAGCAATTATCACAGTCAGAGGATGACTGTCTCTACCATTCACACGATGCCGCACGTCGATATAGATCACATGGTGTTCCTAATAGAGCGATTCTTTGGTAAAACCGTTGGTGGGATAAAATAATCCGATGAGCATCCTGAACGCCTAAGGGTCAGGTGTCACGATCGTAGGCAAAGATACCAGGACGTTTTATTGTCCACTCTTTCCTTGGTGAAAAGCCGGATGTTATGGTGATGACACAGGTTCGCAATAGCTAATCTGGCTCCCGGGGTCTTTAAAGCTACTGACCAACACAAACAAATCAACACAAAGACTGAGTGCAGATATGGACGTCTGTCAATCTTGAGGAGATACCTTACACGTTGAAAGCCCAAAGCACACGCCGCGTCTGGGTACCTCAATAACCAAGCCTTTCAAAAGTTGTTGAATGGCCTCTGCATTCTCACTCACCAAGGTGATTTTTCCAGAATTCCTTAGGTCAAAATCTACTCACTAGGAATAGTTCAACTTACCATCTGTTGGATCAAATACAGCCTTTTGTAGAACAATCGCTATAATAAATTTCAAAGTGAGGAGATTTGTGGCACCACTGTCTTGCGGCACTGGAAACGGAGATTAGCAAAAGCTGACCTTAAGCCCCAATCCGATCTGAAGTACAACGGCACATATGTGAGGCCAAGTGTCTAATGACATTAGGTCAGGGAGTGTTTGTTTCCTTCATCTACGTATTGTAGACACCTTACGGGATAAGTTATTTGAATGCAGTGTGGGGAATGTTTTTGCATCCTCCTCAGCTTCAAGTCCACATTTTCTTTCTTTCACACTTGCAAATAACAATTCTATCCTGATCTATCAAGCTCGTCATTTTATTAGTCGGGTGAATCCCTTTCAGACGAATGGAATAACTTGATTTGCAAAAGCAACCTACTTTGTTACGTTTGCTTAGACATCGTTATTGTCCTCACATACTTAGTCTGGAATGGTAATGTTTAGTCTTCCAAAGTGCAATAAGCAGCTGCTGAGTTGGCCTAATACGCAAAATTATACTCGCTTTGCAAATTCATGCTTTTGTAACCAATCTGGGAACTGATACAAGTCTGTACGAACGACTTTTGCCCGAATGACATAGCTATAATTCAGGACTACAAACCAAGTAATCTGAATGAAAAAAGATGATCCTAAGACCTGACCATAACTATTCTTTAGGGGTCTTCCTAAACCAATATTAGAGTAAGGCCAAATTGATTTTGCATTACCTTTGGGTTAAATTAACTATAATGCAACAGAATTTGGGCAGCATGAAACACCAGACTATTTCACTGTTCGCAGGCACGTGCCCATGCTTACTTACGTTTTGTTTAATCTACTCAGCTTAGTTTTATAAACATAAAAGCTTGCTATCTCATTGCTCCAATAGCAAACACAGGAATAAACGAAAAATAGCGAAAAATCAAGTACAAGATACCAAGTTGAATAATTACATAGAAAAGGAAGATTCTGGATGCAGGAGCGTTACTAACTCTGGCACTGGACCATATAACGCCATCTCCAGCCATCGGTTGGGGAGTTCTCGCGGATCGCAGTCTGGATGTTGAACCTGAAAAATGACCACCAGCGAGAGAAGTTGAACCTTCGACCTTCAGGCCCGAAAGTCAAGATGTTAACCGTATAAACACAGCCGGTGCTTGTTGTACGTTTTCATTAGACATTGATCTGTATGGAACTTTCTTGTTTTTATACATTCATGAATGAAAACGTCTGTTAAAACTACCCGAAACGATTAAAGTCCACAATCAGTGTGATCACAATTGTTTTACTTTGAACACTGCAAAAACAAAGGCAGGAGTGAAGCAATAAACTAAACAAGAAAAATCGGGCACATTGAATTTCAAAATGCTTTTGTTCATCTATCATTCTTGTCTCAGATTAGATCAGGTAGGTCAGAGAAGGATGAAAGATCTTGGAGGTCCTTTACAACTGGTGAAATAAAAAAACTTTGGGAATCTCTGAACGAATTTACTCCCTGATAGGTAACCATTAGAAACGACGGTTTTTGAAAGGCTAGATGAAGGCTCAAGTAGAACGATACCCTTAAGATAGTGATTACGATGAAGTGACTTAAAAAGCAAGGTTCGCTTAAAAAACTGAAAATTCTCAGGTGACTTTTCTCTCTCGTTGAATAAGTTTTAGTCACGAGAAGCCTAAGCCTACGGACCAAAGTCAGAAAACGTCTGCGTTATTTCATGCGCAACTGTTGAAATTCAGCAACTGCGGTTTCGTTGTAGAGAATGCAATTGACTAAGGTTTCGGTCACCGTAGGTAACCCTTTTATGGCTTAATCTCATCTGGTTCAAACACATTAATCGCGACAATTTATTTTCTTGGAGATGAAATCGGGAGTTAATTGTAGTTCGAACGATAGCAATATAATTTCCGTTTTCACCTCGGTTGGACTCTTATCTACGTGTGCCTGGTTCTGTGGTATCCGGGACCAATTTTGTTATTCGGTTTTAAAACGCGGGTGCCTTGCTATCTACAAAAATGACTCAGAAGTCAATTACCGATGCGGGCCTTTGATCGCGGCTAGTTGACATGACACCGTTGAGTAAGAATCATTCATTCGCATGACGTGCTAAGCGGTGGTTATCAAACCGTTCGTGCCGTGTTTATGTATGGTAAAAAGCACTCTGGGGTGCTTAACAGGCATGCTCAGTCATCACATCGAAAATTGCCTATTCTAACTTTTTGATGCAATAGGCGTTTGCGGGACTAGTGTGTAAAGCCAAAAACTAGCTTAAACTAGTCGAACAAAGACTGACATACGGGTAAGGTCTATAGAAATTTTGAGGAGCAAGAACACCTTTTGGATTGCCGGTTTCAGACCCTGATATAATGTCCTCTTAAGGCTTCGATGAGCTGAGCCTGGCAATTTATTTTCAAAAGGTAAATTCAAGTGCCATGCTAACCTTATAACCGCGGCACAGATGCAGATTCAGTTCAGCAAGTACACATATTAATCATAATGCGCTTCGTCTCGTCAATTCGTCTGTTATTTACTTTTGTGATGAATACACGTCCGGTTTAGATGCTAACATTTGCCACAACTTAGCAGTCGTTCACAGTTATGCCAACCAGCAGATCAAAGTCGATGATTCAAAAATAATAAGAGCCAAAGATAGCGACTTACACTGGTTGGAGTCTATTTCATTCATATAATCGTGTAATGATAATGGTAACTGCTATACTTACATTTCGATTTACTATACTAAACATCTATAATACTTCAAGATGACCAACAATGAGAAAAGTCGAAAACGCAGCCTTTCCAAGCAAAATCCACTATTTTAACCGCCTGAGTACAGCCAGTGGGCGAATAAATTTAAACAGTTACTCCAGTTGCTTTGGCATTTGTAGCTCATTCGATTCCATGGTCTTGCACCGATGTCATGCCAAAGCTTACAGCCATTTAGATAGCTTGAATTTACACAGTTTTGTCGAAAATGTTATTGCAAAACAGCTAGCTGAAACCATCAACTATGTATGGGTCTGCTCTGTCCTTGTACATTTACTGCACCCTGGTTGAGATTTTAATCTGAAATGAACAAATCAAGTCAGCAAATTATCAGGCATCGATGCTAATTATTGCAGTACTCTTGTTTTTGACTTTCATTTGGCCACAAAAAATACAGATCTTTATGCACTGATGACCACTATTTCCGAATTCCGCAATGCTTAGGTGGTTATGAGTTATCTCATAGAAACGGCAGCATGCAAACGAAAAAGCAATTCATGAATTCCACAGAACCTGAAACGGGAAAGGCGAATTCAAGACTCGAAAAACAGGACAGTCTTGTGTAAAGAGGAACGCTGTTCTGTTCACACGCACATATGACACATTTACCTAGGCTGGAAAGTAGGACCAAAGATGCACTACAATTATGCCATTCCCCTGAGAGAGGTATTCACAGCGGGTCCGGGCTGTTGAATAGCTGGCTTTAGGCGACTGACATGTATTGCAGTCGAACAAATGGGGTCACTAGTCGAACGAATTCTGTAGGTGATATCCGTCAATGGCGTAACAAGTAGGTATGGTCCCTTCCCGGGGCGGTGCAGCTTACCGGGGGTACCTCGGGACGGAACGGGGTCCATGGACCAAACGGAGTCCCTAGGTTCGAAAGAGTGGGGTGACTGTCGGAGGTCGAAGTAATCTTTCTGCTTTTGTTGCACTAATCGCGAATGCTTTCTGGCGAGGACATGCATGCTGTGAATGCTGCGTTACAGGTGCTACATGAATGGCGAGGAAGGCAGGGCGTCTCCTTTACCCAGCGGTAGGCGAGAGTCCGACGGTAATCGCTCACCACGGACGTTGTCCTGAACCTCAGCGCCAAGTGGAGATAAAAGAACATTCGATTGCTTCGGCACAGGGATATACTTGGAGTAGAAGTGGACGTTCGTGGAACACAGGTAAAGTTATCACCGATGCAAAACTTATCCGGTGGCGGGACGGTTGGGCTGCTTGCGTTTTAACCACTGCCCCGCTGATCACCAAAAACAACAACCAGAGGATGGCAGGAAGAATCGTGCTACACTGGTCAGCACAGATCCCGATTCAGAAGGCGCATCCCGGAGCATCATCGAACTATTTCTTTGGGATTCTGATCTTTTGGTATCCTCGTAAGGTTGCCGAAGAGTAATCAATAATCCATATTTTGTTCAAAGTTGACTCACGATAACAGGCAGATAGCAACAGATAATTGGGTGTCTGAAAATGGAAATGCGGACATTAACAGAGGCAAAAAGCAAATCATTCAGGACACATACAGCCTTAACAATCCGCGGAAGAACACGGAATTGGGAGACGACGTTTATTGATATAGCGCCGGCAGAACTCAGAAACCGTCGCTGGCGAAGTTCGGGAAAGTTTTTTAAGTAAAGAGAACAGGGCAACCAACACGTTAAAACAAGTTATTCCTGACAAGAGCCATCGTCTTTCGACATGTTCTCTGACCCGGAACTCGTTAACAAATTTACATCTACAATGTAAAGGAAAAGGGGAAAAACAGCGCGATTTTGGTGGGACGTTCAACTACCAACGATACATTACACAAGCGGAAAGAAGGAACAGTCCGCGGTTACCAATGGTTAACAGGCATTTCGTGAACATTAAGTGTCTGATTTTCATATGGTACAGGAACCTGAACACGGTTTCTAGTTGTGATGTTTGTCCCTGTTATCTTCAGTAGCGCAGCTCATGTTTATATTCATTCCAATTCGAGTCCGTTTTTCGACTCCTTAATTACGATCAATTATGGTCTTTGCATCCACTTCGTACATATGCGGTAGAAGAAAATCGTACGCGTTAATCTGTCGTCTCTGAAGAAAGCCATCAAGGCCGTGAGAACAGATGACCGATGCCAGCTTAATTTTAAGTTGCCTCTATTTCTAGCACCATCAACAACGTCTTTCACTTCACCTGTGCTCGCAAGGTTCTTAATATAGTTACTAGTAAGGTTTCCTTCGAATATGATGAAATCTGACTGATAAATCTTTTTAATTGACTAGAAAACTAAGTGCAAGACGTTGACTTCTAATTTACCTAAAAAACAATTTTTGTCAAAAAACTACATTTTCATTCTCCTTGATGGGTCCATCCCAGATGATCTGCCAAGTGAAATTTGAAATTCAAACTAAAAATATCAAAACCCTTACTATTTAGTTACATTTCTGCTATGGTTTTTGTTGGCCATGGATTGCTTTTCACAATCATAGCAAGCAGCTAACAAAAAAGCAAACAAATTATTATTAATTATTATTAATTCATTTGAATTCATAACAGGCGATCACCTTTTGTGCTAGCACCGCACAGTAATGTGTTAACCGCAATCATCTTGTTATTGGCTTTTCACTGTCTGTACCCTTACGCACATCAAACAGCCACATCTTTCTTCAGTCCAATTCCTGTGGTTATTCAGGCATTATCGTTGAACCACAAGTGTTACTCGATCTATTATCCGTACACCCATCGGAACGCAGGTGACAGACCAGCCTGTGTAACCGTTTTGGTTGATTCGTTCAGATTTTTGCTATTTGCACCATTCCAATACCAATACCGAGTATACTTGCGCATTTCAAACCATATATTTCATTGCGCATAGCTAACAAGATGCAACGACTATTATTTCTAAGTTCACTTAACAGGGCTAATGACCTAGTCTCACCTAAATGGCCCGATTTCCGACTTATTATTTGCAGCAACCATTGTACCTATTTTTAAATTTTACACAGTACGCACCAACCGTGGCGAAATTAGGCTAACCTCGGTTAGATCGAAATACTTATATTTTTGTTAAGCTGAATGCCATTCGGACTTCACATTTTGCGCACAAACTTCACACCATCTGGTCAACCTTTCAACTGAGTGTCGCTCTTATTAGATCTCATCAGCAGTGCACATCCCTCATCTCACCCAGAGCTTGAACTTGGGCCTTTCATCTGAAAGGCGTGTGTTACTACTGTACCCCGAGCTGCTGTCCAGGTTAAACAGAACTCCCGAGTTAAGTTAATTCAGTTGTCAACCTCAGTGGCAGCCACCGATGCCCGACAGCTTCCCTGGGTGCGATGAAAGATATGAAACACTGATGAGGTCTAATAGAATCAAAACTCGAATCTGGTGCTTCCCGAGTTTGAGGTTGACCGGGTACATGATAGGGGGAGTTAGAGTGATGGTCAGCTTAAGAGTGCACATCAATCCCACACCATATTGGCAAGTAACTGCGACCTCTGTATGTTTACATTCGTTACCCGGAAGTCTGGCCCGCAATGGGAGCGACTGCACCGGCTAGATTACAGTCGTTTAAATACTGCGCGAACGCGATCATGAACATGAAGGTCTGTTGATAGTTAAAACCAACAAAGTTGCTTGCTGATCAACGGTAGATCAAAATCGATTTTCCATCTTGGATATTTTTTGTGCGCAAGCCTCGTACAGTCTACAAAGAAGATTTCCCGTCATTCGATGTTTCAAGCGGGGTGTTCAACAAAGAAGCCCTATTTTCCCGCTTCCTTCAAGATTGATCTCAGTGCTTGGCATTATAGGCTTTTTGTGGTTTGCAAACGACGGGGAAAACCTCCTACCAGATGGTAGAGATTTTGATTTGAATTGTGATGACACAGTCTGCATGTTGGGAAATTAAACCCAAACCGCCTAATAGAACTAAAGTTACCTAGTTACGCGGTTAACTAAATGTGGCACGCCTACTGCTCTGTTCAAACGCATGCTTTTGCGTTCGTTTTTTGCAGATAACGCTGGCGAAATTTGAACCACTTTGGGTAGCTGAGAAGTTGTATTTCTTCTCGTGAAGAAATCGGAAGCCGTATTTTATCAAATCCTCCAAAAACTGCCAGTAAAGTGACTATTGCATCAATAACTGACAGCTAATGGATTTCGGAATAGCCATCCGTTGCCAGTCGTAACTCTTGACTGTTGGTAAATCACTTGTCTCCAAGTTATTGCACTCACCTTTACCTGTTTGAACTTTACGCTTCTTGCTAATCTAGGATATTGTCCCCCAATTTCCTGAGTATTTTATTTTGCATGAAAGCTAATGTTCATCTTATAACTGTTGATTTATTTATGTTCTGCTCTCTCAATCATTCGTTTGCTCCAACTTTGAGTGCACGGCTCCATTAGGTGGGAATTAAAAAAAGGATATCCGTGCAGAGATATTGGTTCCATAAACTACAACTGAAGCAAACTGCCTGATAATATGTACTGGTGAACTCGGTCTCCCTGCTAAATAACCACTCAGAATAATGCTCGCAACGGAATGACTCAGAATGACTTTTGTGGTGCTTCCCTTCGTGAATTCTTTGGAAGCTCATGGGAAGACGATGAACTACTAGATGTCAATCAGCCCTTTGTTACTGACTCCACTTCAGGGACTGCCGGCTAAAATTCCTTCAATGTATTGCGAACAGTGACTGAATTGTAATATATCGACTGCGGGACAGAGCTCCTGAATGGGGTTCACGCGCGCCAAAATCTGAGACGGAGCACAAAAGAGAACAGGGTGCGCCGAGCCCCAATAGGCGTATCAGCCAGGATCAAAAGCACAATCCAATATCACAACACAACAACTTGCTTCTTACACTACTCCCCCAAAGAAAGAACACTGCCCACGGTGTTTCGTACTCCACCCACAACTCCGAATACCTATTAAACGGGGAACACAAAATGCATCCACAACACACGAAGGCCAGACCATTACACATGACCACAAAATTCACGCCACTCAACCCGGTCACCATCCAAGGCCTCCCTCATCACTCGATCTCGGCGTGGATGTCAGAAACATAATAGGCCGATCGCGGGACAGCACTCTTCGGTGGTTTGCACACACGTCACAATATGCAATGAACACAAAGAAACCAGAGTGCACCGATGACTAGTGAGTGTACGAGACAGCATCAACACATACTCAGTACAGACAAGCAGGCCTAAAATACCTGTACTGCCAAATCAATTAAGTGGATTTGAAGTGGCATTGGACTGCAGAACTTTTTGGGAAGAAGATAAAACGCCACCAAGGATTAAGGAGACTATCTGAGCCGGATGTCTGCTTGGTCAACATCTTATCAGAATGTGAAGTGAAGGCGAATAGTGAACAAGTGTTGGGAAGATGAAACGTGACCAAAAAGGCGTAGTTCACACTGGAGGCAGATAATAGAGGCTCATCACATTCCGTTATGTAATAACCAAGAGGACTGAACCTAAACAGTAAAGGGCGGTGTGGAGAGGAAATTTCATCAGGTTACTCATAACATTCGGTGAGAACGGCAAATCCAGAACAATCCTGACCAGAGCAGACCAGACCGATCAGCTTGAAAGAAACATCGGATGAAAGTGCGTGATGCGAATGACAATGCACCACATATTAAGTTGCCTAAAAAGGCCGCATAAAAGATGTGCAAAGTTTGCGACGTTCCAAGGGGCAAATTCGTTTGTTAAACATTCGAAAGCGGAATAAAGTCTATGCATATTTTGCTGCATACCACAAAATAAAAATAATGCTTCAAACAATCCCTCAGATTCTGCACCAACGATCAATGACAACAACTTCAAGTACGTTCGTCACCATAAACTCATTTCAGGTATCAGAAATTTTGATGGATGTTCCACAATGACGTGCTTATAACGGAACCAATTGGTTGATGAAATCAGACCGCCGGAAGGAGGAATGAAGATTGCCAGTTTAGGTAATGATTTTTGCTGGTTTCTAAGTTATGAACCAAAAAGGAAAGCACATTTTGCCCACCAATCCAAGTGCTACTAAGATGCGAAATTCCGATATGACCAACAGTTCACTTACTTATTCACAGCCTGTTAATTTGATCGTACTGATCGACGGTGAATATCTCTGAACAATTCAGACTAGTCTGATTAGCATAGACCAGCAACCTGAACAAAAACAGAAGCACTTACTTATCTCTAATCAAACTATGGTGATATCTAATCACCACTCCGGCTTGTCTAACCGAAATTGATTTCCATAACATCACACCGTTGTAATCACGGTATTAGCACAATCAAAGACCTGATGAGAGTAGATCCAATGGGCACTGTTTTGACATGTACTAAACAGTTAGGAAACGGGGAATTTGGCGTATGGGGACTTTAAGCAACGATTGGAAGCATAGGTCGTAATCGATAGGACTTGAAATCTAGGAAGCACTGCCGAATTGCGTTTTTGGAGAATCAGTGGGTTAGTTTGTTGGCCAATATGAATAACCGCTTCTCAAGCATTGACTAAACACGTCTTCCGTTGTTTTGAATTTTACGAATATAGCGAAGTCGAAGTTCAGTTTGTGTTACGACTTATATCGCGATAAAATTCTGGTTATTTATTCCCATTCGTTCAGCATTCTTATTCGAATATCTTTACTCAAACTTCTTAAATGACACTGCCGATAGGCTTCTAAAATATGCGGATATATAATCCAAAATTTATTGTTACTAATGGATCAGCTTAAGAAATTTCAAATTATCTGGGAAGAACCAAACTATGGAGCATTACCTGAGATTAAAATTCGAAAGAGAGTAAGAATGCTATTTTGTGATCTCTGGTGAATAGTTGGGCCTTCTACCATAAAATATCTGTCACCAGCACACATCATCTGGGCAACGGTTCAGCGAATGCGTTACAACCAGTTAAAACCAGCTTAAAAGGCCAGTATACTCGATCTCGTTTCGGTTTTTCCTCCCGGCTGCGGACCCACCGAAGTAAGGGAGGTCAAGGTCCCTGCTGCTGGTGCGGCCGGCTTATGAGCACTGAGGACAGCGCTGCTTTTGAGGACTTTAAGTTTAACGAAGACGAAACCGCTGTAGGACCTTCAAATTACCCGCCTCTTAATTCATTCCGATTTAATTTCACTTTCAAGGCGCTCATTACGTAATGCACAAAGGAGACCTCAAAGTACATCATTCGGGAGATTATGAAGGCCTATTTGAAGGAGACTGTTTGGGTGCAAGCAGTAATTGAGGACTGAGTTCTGAATGGCTTTGCAGCTGTGTAAAATCCCTTATACCTTCGTTGAAAGAGGTCTAGTACACTGTTGCTTCTGTGGCGTGAGACTTATTCCTGTGTTTGTGTCTACCACCTACAGTGTTGGGCTAGAGCTGTAACCAATCTGTGTCGCATCTATTTCAGACCTGTAGGTGCCTGGAACTGCCCAGCAGTCCCTTCGAGTTGCCAGCCTGCTGAACCCATTACAAAACCATTTATTCTATCTGGCGGTGACAGTTACTTTCAGTAGAGAAGCGTATTTGTCCATTTGATGCACCCAATTTCGTGGTAGTTTGGTAGGATTATTTCTTTAACGGTCATAATGATTTACATGCGGCTTAAAGAGTGTGACTTGTCCTCAAAATGATTCACCGATATTTTTTGTCTTACTGTATAATAAAGTATGTTAATAGGTTGCACTTTGTCGTATCGTATAGACTATCCTGCTCGAATGCCTGTATTTCAGTTGAAAAAGAGCTCCATTTACCACCCGTCCAAAATGAGCAACAAACAAGGCAAGTAAATACAACTTGGGGATAGGTCGAGGGGAGTGCCTTCTGAGATACGGACTCGGTTATTGGGATAAATGTGGAATTGGAGACATTAAAACTCGAATTGGGAGGGGTGAAAAAGAAAAGTTGAACCTGTAGAAACATGAAAAATACACTGAAAGATCATCAAACAGGTGATGATCTGGGCTATCGGACAAACCTTTCACACACCGCGAATGCTGGTAATGATATTTGATGGACGAAATGTTCGGTGATACGGAAGATGCTCAACAAGTGTTTGACTGCTACTGGCAAAGGATATTGAAATCTTTCTTCAGGAAAGCTGAAAAACTGAATGATAAGTAACAAAAGAGGACCGGAAAATCCATTAGTACATACATTAGTGTACAAATTGGGAAAAAGCGCTTAACCAAGAAGTGTCAAGGATTTTTTATATGGAATACTAGTCCTCGGAAATTTCGTAGCCAGATGGGTATGTGTGATAATGGACTCAAGGCTTAATTGATCATAACCCTGGTAGATGTTTTGCTGTTGATCGGACACACTAGAAAAAGAAACACGTTGAAGATATTTGGATAAGTTGATATTCAACCAACCTCGAACAGAGAGCTGGTAAGCATACACTTTGGCATCCTTTTCTTAGTTACTACCTGAGAGAGGGAAACAACGCCCGAATAATTAAAAATGGCAGGAAGAACCAGTTAATAAATCGCCTATGTATGCAAAAATACAAAATGATCAGAGAAAGACATTCTGACGCGAGTTAGCAATCCACGATTTCCCCTTCACTCTTGTATAGCTATGCTAATAGGGAAAACGGAAAACCGAAGGTCTTCTGAAATGAGTAAGGTGCTGTGCGGTAGAATTGAAAGCAAATGGATAGTTTAAGAGAGCATAGAGGGAAATTTCGACGATGAATTCAATGACATTTAGATGATGACCACAATGTTGGGTAACATCTAGTTACCATTCCGAAGTTCACAATTTCGTCAGTCAGACTTTTCTCTAGGTCGTTATGGTCTTTCCTCACTAGCCAAAGCCAGAGAATCCAAGCCAAACAGGAAGAAAAATCCCGTTTCACTAAATGAAATCATCCTATATTTTTAAGCTATTACGTCTGCATTTTTGCCGTTGGGTGACTGTCGTTGATACAGCGATTGTCCGGGTCATTCCTCTGTTAGCCCATCTCGTTTGATGTACATCGCTTGATAAAGTTAATATCGTTAAGGTGTCGAGTCCATTTGAACATTCTTATTGGTTTTAACAACACGTGATATGACGTAGTCAGTTTGCATGGTCATACACTTGCATTCCAATCACGGCACCGTGTCAGTTGGCACCTAATCGGATTATCTCCAGTCGGGATTTGTCTAGCAAAGTCCATCAGCACGGAAGCACTGACAAATATTGAGACAAATATATCAGACTGTGGCGCAATGTCGACTGAACTGCCATCCCCCGACACAAGAGAGATCACAGTATCCAAATTGGATCTATTGAGTTTATGAGTAATTTGCAAGAGATTATCAATGGGATTCATATGGGAACGTAAGCAGTAATACAGTCACCATCTCTGGTAACATTCTGTTTCCTCACTTAAAAACAAGAAACTAACTAATCAGTATTATCAGCAAAATCATGAAGGAACAACACGTCGAGCACTAAGAATGGTTGCATGGCCCTCGCTGACCACCTTGATATTCGTGCCCAAAAGTTGTCCGTTCTTGGCATTCACTTCCATCTTGGTCATATGGCTATCTCTGACGGCCCCTGGGTTACGCATAAGGGAATGGCTATCATTTCCATTGTTATTCGTGAGTAGAGTGGCCACAGGCTCACTGATTAAAAGGCGGCGGACAGGCAGCGGCAATTTGGGGGACGCGGTAGGATTTTATCTGGCAAGCGATTTCCTGAAAATGTGTTCGTTGTTGGTACTGCTAGGTGAGGACCAAGATCAACCAAGAAATTAACGCTGTTGCGCTCTGTCTTTCCACACCTAACTGGCAGATTGCTTTAAAAGAGATGCATGGGCCACTCAATTAGTCACTGGCTCATCTAGAATGACTCTGCTGTCTTGTAAAGTAAATAAGCATTCGCGAATGAAAAGGGCTTATACTATAACGTAAGCCCAAGGAGCAAAAGTTTGGGCATCCCGCAACGACCGAATTGATCCAAATCTAAACAAAGGCGGGTCCAAACTGTTACGCTACCCTTTGGGACAAATCAATTATGCGCAATAATCAAACATCAACGTAAGCGACAAAAGGTGCCAAACAAACTCAACCAGCGGCAAACCCATGCTCGTGGCAATGACGAGAGTCCAAGTTGTGTCAGCGATACAGTCAAATCGATGCGATAAAACAAAAAAAACGGGAGTTGTCCCAGAGATCACAGTTAGTAATGTGTGGATGATACGTAAGGGAGGAAATGTCAATGGTTGGTTCGAATTTCTCTTCGGAACTCTTTGCACATACCGTATGACCGAGCAGTACGGTCGACCACCACGTAGGTAACCATGAATCAGTCTAATTTTGTATTGAAAGTTTTGCACTCTTCGAACACTCATGAGAACTATGTTCCACCAGACTTAGGGTACGCTCTTTCCCATTCGGTGTTTTCAAACTTATCGAAACATAAATATGCCATGCTCGTGTTAGTGTCGCTTGAAGACGTTTTGTCTTCATTCTCTCACCTACTTTAGCTAGCATACAAACGTCATCAACCTTGTTTCCGTTGGATGATACCCTTCTTCGTTCTCGATGCCACTTCAGGTTAGCCATGTTTAGTGCACTAACATTGATATGCATAAGAAAACAGGTGTGCCAGGTACATTGAAGATCCAAGCGATCGATGTGCGAAGTATTCAAAAGAGTAGTATTCAAGACTCCATTTCTGTCACTCGACCGCCACCCATAACCAGTCCGGTGGGGTAGCTCCATCTTTTCTTCTTTTAGAACCCTAAGATCGCGTTTTGGCATTACAGTGACTTCCACTAAGTTCGTGGTTCTGCATCGCTTGACTAGATCCCAGCTACGGGCAACGAGAGGTGGAATTTCACGCAGATCAGGTAGCCGTTATTAAAACATACGCAATTTGCTAACCGTCTTGGGATATGCACGGATGAAATCAAGAACACTTCCTATGTGCAGTAGCGCTATCTCTTTCCATAGTAAATTGGGATAATGTCATGATTATAGCAAGTTGAATGAGTACTGGAACAGGACTGCTGGTCCCGAAAGAGAGGGATGTAGAGGGCCTTTTTGATCTACATTAGTACCAGTCGGAAAGTGGGGAGCTATTGGTAGCCATGTGTTCTGACCGTCGGTTGTTCCTCGCAAACACAAACCTCAAACGCTGCAGTCACGACTGTGCTAGTTGCAGTCCGTCCTGTTTCATTCAGCATGTTTCCGCTATTGAAAACTTCTACAAGCTAGTCAAAGTTACCGGTAGGGAAGTACTGGGTTTTAAAATGAGGCTACTAGCGGTGTCAAGATTCCAAAACCGTCTTGTCTCGGCACGATCACCCATGTGACAGTGGAGATGGCTCAGGTCTGGGAAGCTGGCTCGTCCAACAAGTCCGTCCGTGGATGACACACAGATTAAACGTCTGAATGACTGCAGGCCAGGAAGAAAGATGAAGAAATAACCGTTCACCCTGATTGTGAAACAAAGAAATAGCCGTCTGGTCTGCTTGAAACGTTCACGGGTTATCGGGGGCTGCTTTCGAAGTGGAGATAAAAGAAAAAACTATGTGCCAGGGAGATGAGGGGCAAGCAACCAATGAGCTCTATCCTGTGTTTGCCAATACAAACCGTTCAATTATGACATGCAAACGAAACCGTTGTGTAGATCGATCGGAGGTTATTTTAATCGTTCTTGCTTGATTAGGCGGGGTGGATCTGAACAGAATCCAGACAAATGACAGAAGGCCCTAAAGGTAACGGTTGCGATAGGCAGTCTATAGAACAGTGAATGGCAGCGAAATGATTTGTGAATCTGACTGAAGAACAATTTAGCTGGCCCCTATTGTGGTCTTGTCCCGTAGCTATTCAGATGCATCGCACAACCCACTTCAACAGGTTCACCTTGTGAGACGTAGGTCCTTAAGAAAATCCAAAGTTTAAGAAGTAGTGAAGCTTCAGGCACCGACAGTGTTTCTCCGGCTTCATTTAAACATGAAGAAATAGGGCTGGTGGGAAACATTAAGTTTTACTCACAAAGGTCTGGTATTCCACGTGTTTCCCCTTCTCACGAGGTGAGTCCATGGTTGCCCCCATCCTTAATAAATGTTCACACAGAGGCGGCGTT
Source organism: Fasciolopsis buskii (assembly GCA_008360955.1). NCBI lineage: Eukaryota > Metazoa > Platyhelminthes > Trematoda > Plagiorchiida > Fasciolidae > Fasciolopsis > Fasciolopsis buskii. The sequence continues at coordinate 28,225 of LUCM01010240.1, read as the reverse complement.
CACCAGAAGGGCATTTGCTTAATTCCGAAATCGCTAAAGCCACTGGCGTCTTACATGCTTCGCTGGTTGTACAAGCAGTGGGTAGAACAAACTTGCGAGTAGCAGACTGAATTTGACGTGGGGCTTGGTTTCGTAGTCTATATTTTCATTGAGTTCTTCGAAATTTACATAGCTTTCAACTCCGTCAATAATTCTGCAAGATGTCATTGATTGTTTGAGGAATCCTTTAACGGAGGCATAAGTGCCAGTTTTCAATAGTTGTGCCGTTAAGTCTCTGGTCAAATTAAGATGTATGATCAGAGTTCTGCATCGTTCGCGTTCTCCAGCGCAGTAATACAAGATTGTCCAATATGCTGTTTTTAACTTTATCATGACAGCTGCTCTGCAAACAGTTCACCTGGTATAACGGAACTCCTCCCGGCTACCAGATTTTGACCTAGAGTATTCTGACAAATCAACTTACTCAGTGAAAACGCACAGGTCATTGAATACCATTCCATTGTCTTTGCAGTTGTATGTACTTTACACTTCCTACATGCAAGTCACTTCTGCATGACCGGCGGGATTTGTGTTCTCACTTTCCTTGTGGCGATCAGTAAGAGGTAGCATACGGCTTCAAGCACCTCGACAACTTGATCACAAATGATCGAGGAATTCGGGAGGAAACTCTATCATGAATTACGAAGGGGATATTAAGTACTCCAAACTTGCCATGCTCGTGCAGCAGCCATGATATTCGACATTCCCTCAAGGAAAAGATTAGAATGTTATATCATAGCATTCTTGTATACGGCTGCGCTATCTCATTCCTCTGCGCTTAGAATGCCTTGAGGACTTCTCTATTAGACCGTAGACGTTCCCAGGGAACTGCTCAAGTCTGGTGGGAATGTCGAGTGCTGAACATGTAGGTGCATCGTAGTGCATTTGGTGCAGACGCTCGCCCTCTCGCTAACGTAACTGCTCTACGTCACGATTTGCCACGATTTTGCACTTGCCGAGAAAGGCCGAAGAACTGGCTTGGTGTGAATGTACGCATAAGTAAGTTTCGGCTTTGGTATTAGTTAGTTCTTCCCAACTTCCAGGAAGGGGTTCAAAAGCTGAAGATATTCGCTGTTTAGGGAAATTGAGAAATGTGGCTCTAAATACGAACCACTGGCGCACAGTCTATGCAGCCTGTTTGAAGAACCTGTGTTCTATAAACCCGCAAGAAGCAAAAGCCGTTAGAAAGTGTATGCGACTAATGCGGTGAACACTTTATTTTCTTGCTTTTATGTTTCCCCTCTTCTTCCCGGTCTCCACACGATTTGATTTAGATGTTGAATTTGCACCAAGTTTGTTTTCAAGTGGGCGAAAACACATACATAGAACGCTGATGACCTGGTCGATCACCTCTATGTGTGGGGAATTTTTGGGGCGATTTAGTTTAGTCCCATTGAAACGGTTGGCAAAGCACCCACAAGTATAGCATTTGCTCATTCATCTCTGTCAATCTAGACATTAAACTCACCTCAACTTTAACAGTTTAGCTAAAGCATTCATTTTCCAAAGCATGTACGTTTTAAATTAAAGTTCGCTCTTCTTTCTCTTGGAATAGATGGTGCTATAAGATATCAGCCAGGAGCAGCTCGCTTCAGTTCAGTTTGTGCAGCCACTAAGCATGCATAAACACCAAAAACCATAGCACTGCGGCGCAAGGTTACTGACTGTACTAACTGAACCGAACTGAACTGAACTGAACTGAACTGAACTGAACTGAACTGAACTGAACTGAACTGAACTGAACTGAAATGAACTGAACTGAACTGAACTGAACTGAACTGAACTGAACTGAACTGAACTGAACTGAACTGAACTGAACTGAACTGAACTGAACTGCGATGCTCATCTAGGCATACATGGACGCGTGCCGTGTCGTCAACTGTTGAAATGTTAGCAGCTTTTGACTCACAGATTTGCTTAACCTTCTGATAATCCAATCCCGTCAGAACTCTTCTTTCAGCCGGAGGAAAAAATTACAGAATCGATCTGGAAATCCCAAAGACAACAGAAATAAACTAAACTAGACATGACTTTTTTGGTTGGATGATTCCAAAATAGGTTCATGCGTCTCGTTTCATCAATCAGTTTCACTGATTTCAGCCCGGCTGATGTCCTCATCAGAGCCATCTGAAAAATTAATGGTGCGTAATACTCCTTCCGACACTGTGCCGACGCAATGGGTTCTGAATGGTTGTAAAATCTGTTACCTCGAGGACAACGAAAGACAAATATTACCGTGTGTTTATCAAAGCATCCAGTCATCAGCCGGTTTTCCTCGCTTTTGATTACTTAATTCGGCTCAGACGCTATTTTTTCATCAGTTTATATTGGGATCGTGTTAAAAAAGAGGAAAGCTATTCTGTTCACTGTTCCAGCGTGCAGCGCGAGAACTGAGCGGCAGTGATAAGCAAACGGTGGTTTGAAACGTTACGTGCGCAATTCGGGTGGTTAAATTTAGAAACGAGATGAAAAATGTCTTGTAGTCTAATCAGGGTAAGACATGAGCATTGACGACGCTGAACAGAATTCAGCCTAATTCGTTTGCTTGCCCCTTTTAAAATAAAACAAATGTATAGTGTGATGCGGTGGATTCTTAAGGCCGAGTTGAATATTTTTACCGCCTAATAATTTTACCTGTAACAACTAATCTCTCATTGCTCACACACAGGTGCAGCTATTAGTTTGCTTCGATTTCACCATCAGTCTGTTTCAGTGCTCGTTTGGCCTATAGACATCAGATGTTTGAATTACATTTATCCCGAACAAAAGTTGGGATAAATTCAACGGCTAATTCAGTTGTCTCGCAAACTTATTGACCTTATAGTATTCCTCTTCAAACTTTGTTGCTACTTCCTTCTTTTTACTTTTTTGTTAGGAATAGTTTACAGTTTGTGATTTTTACAATTCGTTTCAACTACAACTGAATAGAATACTGTTATTGATGATAATAATAACTTTTTTCCGAGAAAATCGAGCAGACCTATTCGGACAATTGATTCTGGGTCACCCTGATGCATCGGTACTCGTGAATGCTCCAGTCAGTGCCAATTTGTTGGGAAGTCATTGCGTCAACTACTACAAACGGGCGCAGAATTGTCGTGAACCACGAGACATTGAATTAAAACCGAGAAAACCGTTCATATCGTCTGTATCGGTGAGTTCATCAACTGGGGAGAGCTAATTTATTATATTACTTGGAAAATCTTGTTCGTTTTGTTTCATATGATTTCAGGTGTTTCTCCCTATTTAGCGCAAGTTTTGGTCATTCTGGTGGTATGAAGTTGACAACCTCGGCAAAGTGGAATTATTGGAATGTGTCACTATTCGGAGACGAAACCGCCTCTTTGCTTTCCCTAAGCAAGTGGCTATGCACTCACGTTTTGGTTTAACTGGCTTGCATACCGATGCGGCGAAGGGGTCCCAGACTTTCTGTGAAAACTCGTTTCTAATTGGTTGTTCAGTTGTATGATTGAAGTCATTGATTTCAGTCACAGAAAATACTATTATGCTACTTGCAATCTCTTAGTTTCCCTAAGAAGAAGCCGTAAACGTGAGAGTCTATGAGAAACAGAATCGGTTCAACTGACAAAGTTTTCCTTCTCGACGAAATGACTGGATTAAGGGCAGAGGACTTTTAAAGATATTCACTATTGTCTTATCGCACGCACGTAAGGCGTTTAGGAATTTGTACGTTTGCTTGAAGTTATGCTCATCTGAAATTTAGAAGCCACGTATTTGTCGTTTTTTTCCGAAGCAGAGGAACGATATTTCGCTGGAATAAGTTGATCGACGTGCTCTTAGAATTACTGTTGTCTAGCAACGGACTGGCATCACCACCTCGTAAAGTTAGCTTATCTGAAGTGATCATTAGGTTGTGCAAGAGGCATCAGTAATAGGAACCTCGTATTTAAGACAGAATTATTTATATTCACAGTGCACTTGTACGAAGAATATTTCTTTTATCCTGACCCTAAAGCAAGTATTTGAACCAGACAAGAGTCATTTTTTTCTTCACCAACGTCTAAAATGCTTTTATCTTTGTCCTCTATCCAATGGTTTTCTTTTGAAACTCGCCTGCTGTTTGGATACATGTGTTTGTGTGGAAATGTTTGTTCAAGCTTGCTTGGGTGTCTATTTCATGCTTGTGAAATTTACGGTTCTAATAAAGCGAAAGATCAAACCAACGGACGCGCAGAACGAGGGCAGAAAACGTTACCATGTTTTACAAATTTTCGGGTTCCACTGTGTTTGATGGAGTTAAATAGGTACGCAATCAACCTGTATTCCTGTCTGCTTCTGTGAAATTAGATATTCGAGCCTGCGAAGGCGTTTGTAGGTAATCTTTGATTAGGTCTAAGGAAGCTTTTAAATGAAACAACAATCTTTTGAACAGAATTTAGTTTCTCGGAAGTCTTTGCTAATTGAATCAATTGATCCATTTGGTATAACAACAACAAGAAACAATTGAATGAAACGAGTTTTTGCAAGTCCGTTTAAATTTCTGTTGTCCGGCTGAAGGATCACTGAAAGAAGCCAGCGGGAAATTCTGAGGAATGCAAGGACCGTCACTTATCGTTCAGTCCGCGAATGGCCTTGCGGGAAATTCGGAGGTTGTGTTGTTCTGTTTCTGAGTCCTCCGTGAACTGGGAATGATGTTGCAGTCACCAAATGATAAGGGGAATTTTCTTTGAGGTAGGTGCTCTTCGAGACTCAATTTACGTTTCAGAATATGTCATTGAGTGTGTCGTAGTTCGTGGTTTTCTTTAGAAACAACCAGTTCTAACGAGTCTATGGAACACAGAATTTGTTCCCCCGTAATCTTTCAGTTTATCTGTCCCAAGAAGCTCTTTGCCAGTGCTACGGTTGACACTGGGTTCTAAACCCGGTCATCGCGACACCATCACTGGTACCCTACGGGACCAGGGAACCGGGCCCAACACCGTAAACAATGCGCAGTGATGACGTTTTTATCTAATTAGATATGCAGATATGGAGTTCTAGGCAGACAAAAATTGAAAAACACCAGCACAACAAGACCACCTGACCAACTTCGAATCGATCTCGATATGCGATGATTGCGAACAGATTTATGTCCGTTTAAGTCGTTGAAGACCAGATTATATATATATATATATATATATATATATATTGGGAGACAAAGTAAGCTGTTGATTTCAGTCCACATGGCGCTCAGGAAACGACGTTTTCTTTGGCGTGAAGCTGAGGAA
>LUCM01010240.1:3153-22093 GCA_008360955.1 Fasciolopsis buskii | reverse complement strand
TTTTTTTTCTAACACATCAAATGTATCATCAACATATCTGATCCATAAGCGTAGGCGGTTTGTTTCGAATGCCTTTGTCTTGAATTGTTTCATGATTGCATCTGCTAACAAGCCTGATAGGGGTGATCCCATGGGCGTTCCTCTTATTTGTTTATATATATATATATATATATATATATATATATATATATTGGGAGACAAAGTAAGCTGTTGATTTCAGTCCACATGGCGCTCAGGAAACGACGTTTTCTTTGGCGTGAAGCTGAGGAAAGCCTACTGCTAAATATCCAAGCACGGTTAAGGTGGGTACAATTTTTGCAGTCAGGAACTTTGGACTGTTTTCTACCCCTCATACTATCTGCCTAACCGAGAAGTTAATGACCAACCGAGGGTCCCAGATCCGTGGTAGTCAAGATGATAAGGTCGCGTCTTCTGGATTTATTAGTCGCCAGCTCGAATCCTCCCACCATCGGTCAACCTCCCACTTGGCAGCCCTTTGATGGCATCGGTTCCATTCCTAAAAATGATGTACATTGTTCTTTCATCATAAAGTAATTAAAAGCTAAAAGATAGTGATCGGCAAACATAAGGCGACAGAACAAGAGACGTTCACGATGTGACAAGGAGCCAGACGTCTCGTTCAATTAAACAGCCTACGTGGATATGTGTGTGCGATATGTGTTCATCTGTGGGTGCAGGTGAATGTGGTGTACCCCGGATAGAAAACAAATTATTCATATGATTTTTATGTGTATCAATAGAAGACCATTTCTTACGATACTATGGGTGCATTGAGCACCCCGTTCACTTTTACATACGAAGCTTGGTTGCTCGGATGGTTTTTTCTTCGTCACCAGCAATGCAAAGTGTTTAGAAGTATCTCACTAGAATCTCATTTGACTCGTCAGGAGCGTAAATGGATGGTAAGTCCATTTAAGAATCACATAGTGATTAGTGGGAGGATCTTCGTCGATCGATCAGGGCTAACCTTCAAATTGCCATGTGATTCTTGAATGAACTTATTATCTGTTCGCGCTTCTAACAATTCACATGAGATTCTAGTGAGAAACTGAGAAATGAGAGCACTAGTTGGACAGAACAGTACGGGGTACGCGTAAATGAAGAGCAGCAATAACACCAAAACCGGTCGTATGCTTCCGGGGAAATTTTGTCCATCCATCCGTATGCGAACCGTTCTACTGAGAAGAAAGACCAGTGTTTAGAAGTGTGTTTATTGGGAGTTCCGTTGTGTCCTTCTGATCAGAGAACTCTGCATTTTAACTTCTACCGATGTGGCTGATATTTCGCCTGGCTATGCCGTTGCCCGCCCTAAGGCTTTGTGTAATGTTGCCCGAGCGGTTAGTATGATTACTAACACCTGGCGTTCACTGGTTAGTAAGGTCGCGAAAATCACCTGCTTTTGCTCTATCACCTTCATCAGAAATCTTTGCCTTGCACTTTGATTTCTGTTGAAGCGCCCTGCCGTTTTATCTTTCCAAATAGTCAGCACAACCGTAGGATACACAGATTCTAGCTATAATCGCATACTTCTGCCAAGGAAATCCTCCGCTGGTGGTGCTTTGTTTGGAGCAGCCGCGTTAGGAGTTCGATGAGATGCTATCAAAAGTTGTCGACCATTTTCAGTGTTTCCTTCTCTTCGAAGCCTTTTGCAGACTCTCTTTAGTATGTCCGCAAAGTGATCTGCTTGATTAGTGAACTGTGGGGTGATAAACCAACCTGTGTACATGTTGAATTCTCATGGATTGATAGAAAATGGTGAGCTCAATGAAAGTGAACTGGTGGCCATTATCTGCAACCGGCGTTGAGAAAACCTAAAATTGTACGAATAGCCCTCGCACGATGCCATTACTACTGGGAGACGCAGTGGTATTTTGAAAAATATTTTGTCAATCTTGAGTAGGTGTCAACTATTACGAAGTTGATTTGAACTCGCTCGCATGGTCCTGTTGAAATGGGCCACCTGTTTGCAGCAAGTGGGCACTTTTTCCAACGCAACACGTATTCTTCGATGTGTTTGTCAATACCGGCCCGATGCACAAAACTCCAAGCTGTCGCTTTCGGACAAGTGATAGACGGATGGTCATTAGTTATCTCCTTTGGTACTCTGAATTTTAATCAGTTCGCGATCACGATGTGATCAGGCAGCATTGCACGGTCATCCACGATAGTGAGGAAATCTTTTCTGTGATAAAGTTGCAGTCGACAGTCATCGATGATATTTCGAGGCCAGTCGGTTCTTGGGAAGTGTGTTGGGCTTTGAAGCTCATGATTTGGTTTGCTTTTCCTCTGTATCATGCCCAACGCCATTGTCAAGTTCCGGATTGACTAATTGAAAAACTTTTTTACCTCCGAATCTACCTCAACTGATGGTGCGACCACATCCTCATCAGACCTACTGGTAGATTTTCGTTTTATCAGCCCGGACAGTGCATCTGCGTATCCAAAACTCTCTGCACGTAAGCACTTGACTTTGGAATCGTATCTAAGTAAGACCGCTGCAAGCACTTTGCGATATGAACAGGAATGCCTTATTTCGTGCCACAGATGGCTTATAGTGGCTTATGATTAGCACACAACATCAAAATTCTACCATGAAGCGTCTTGTGGAATATACGACTGCAAATCCCAACGTTAAAGGTTTTTTTGCTATTTTACTATAGTGTCTTTCAGCTTTTGCATGATGTACCGCCTTTTGTGAGTCATCTGGGAATGTATGGGACAACAATGCTCCAGTGCCCTGTTCGGGGGCTTCTGAAGCAATGATTATGGATTGATCGGGATCATAGTTCATCAAACGGGACGTAAGCACCCGTTTTAATTCGTCACATGATAATTGGCAATCTTTCGACCAACACCATTTGGAATCTTGTTTCACTAACTCATTTAATGGGGTCCTTTAATTAACTGGCTATATTACTCTTGATGTTTGCAACCTGGTCGAGTTCCTCGTCTATGGATTTCAGGCAGTGTATGGTGTGGGGCGTTTTGGACGAAAATACGCTTTAGCTCCTGGTTTTAGATAGAGGATAGTTTTAGCTTTGGTACGCAATATTTCAGTGTGCTTTGCCTGAATGCCGTCACTGGTGCAGCTTGATGTGTTAGCTATGTTTGTAACTTCGCACACTTATGGAAGATTCATAGATGACATTGCAGCTAGAGTCTTCGTGCTGCATATTGAAATAATGGACATCTCATAGCTCAAGCATATTGACCCAGTCAATACCGAGAAGGCTTGGGTTATCTGAGGATGATATATAACAAATGCTATGACAATGAGGATCACGACAAGAGAATTTGTTTTGGCTGTCCAACAAAAGGCATTTCTCCCTTCGCGGCTTTTCGAGCAAAATGGTCCATGAGTTTATATGCGGGCTGTCTGATAGTGATCCACGTTGTATCTGATGCTATGTCCAAGTGAAGAGTTACCTGACAGCTATTGACAGTCGGGGTTACACATTTCTGCATCTGATTGAGCGACGGACTTGCGGTTGCGAGGACTGATGCCTAACGCAGGGGGATGTAGGGAACCTGCTGAAAAATCTATTCTGTGGGATTCCTCAAAACCCTTTTTTTACCCCACGGGTTCACACGATTGACAAAAGTGGAACCTGTAGATACAAAGTTGCGCAAAATGCTATGCACCACAGTTCCAACAGGGAACAGGCGGTCGCTGCAATGATGTTGGCTCACGTAGTTCAAACCGTTGGAAAACTGGATTCAGCTTTAGTTTTTCCTATAAGGCATTTTCAATAGTCGTAAGTTGTTGGATCATCTTAGAATAATGTTATAAGTTCATCAGTCTGAAGTTCTCAGCGGTTAACTCCTGCACAAGTTGCTGTTCTGCGTAGGTCAACTTTGTTAGACGCTGCATGGGGATTTCTGCATCACCCGAAAATGTCAGGCTCGATACAAACGTCAAAGCTTCAAACTGGTGGTTCGTGATTACTTTTTAGTTAAAGGTTAACATTGTTTATTGAAAAGTCTGCATAGGACGTAGTTTCTCTTTTTTCGTTGTTATTCCGAGACAATTGCATTTTATGTTTAAAATTAACATTCTTTCCCCGAACAGCGAATTTAGTTTGTGCACAGTTTCTCCTAATGAAAATCCTTGGGGATGATGTGGCAAAATATAACTGCAATATCGGTAATTTTCTGACGGTTTCATTGTCTGTGTAAGCAAACGGACTCTGAAGTGTTCATTTAAGAAGTCATCTTCCAATAGGAAGGCGTCTGAGATCGTTTGTAACATTTTTTGCCTCATGAATACGATTATTTCAAAACTGTTAAAAGTGATAGATCGTTGATTGCAACATTCCTGGAAGTGAAAGGTTTTGTTAGTGATCCGAGCAGTTTCGTCTGACTTTCATGCTGTTTCACAAGTGACCGTTGTTGATGGTGTAAACCTTTGATGAGTTCAGATGGATATGCCGTTTCCCACCGTCAAATAAATGATATGCGGAGAGAAATGTTCGGTCTAGACCCGGGAAAACACCTCTAATTGTGCAAATTCAAAAGCATGCTCGGTACTCGGTCCAAGAATCGAAATTTATCCGAGTCCATGTAAGCAACAATGTGCAACGGTTGCTGTTCAGTGCCATTTGGCAACCAGTTGTCGAAAATATTTCGGGTGGTCATAAGTGCTGCATATGAGATTAATAGGTATTAGGAAAAATGAAAACTACCATTTTCGATGGCAATTATTCAGGTATTTGTCGGGTTTGAATGGTGAAGAACAGTTTAGTAAAATATGGTAATATTGCTCAAATTATATTTGCTTCATAAAAAAATGTCCGTATTAATATTGCTGACCATAAACATGCAGATATACTTAGAATTTATTTCAAATAGCAAGAAGGCTGTACTCAATGCGTTTCCGTATTTCCATGTAAGTTGGCAAAAAGTGTACGATTTGCAGACGTACCGAAAATTGGCAATCGTTAGCCAATTGTTCCGGTAGACGGCGAACATCCCTTTTTGAGGTAATTTTGTTCTCTTGCGGTGTGTAAATAGGCTTATGCATTACGTACTCATTTCCAATGTCAAATTTGACCTTTTTCACCAACCACTGATAAACCGGCGGCTTCCATTACGTATGGAACGCAAGAAACAAGGTTGGGCGAGCATTTCAATGTCAGCTCTGCATGCATACGCCATAAACTTTCTGGAATGACAAGTACCTACTTAAACATATATATATATATATATATGTTTTGAAGAACAAATTGTAGGCGCAAATTGAGTTGTGCTGTTTATTATGACTTTCCGAGCCACAGCAAAACTTATCAAAAATTTATGCCCCCAATTTTTTCTTCATTATGCTAACTGAATTACAGATATTTTCACTTGTGAATTATACATATATATATATATGTAAATATATATACATAGTATATACATAACTAACAGAAGTATTCTTGCTGATAATTAACTCCTAGGCAGTTCTCTTCGTAGGAGATTATGGTTCCGAAAGACTTAGTTATGTTTGGGACATGGTTCAATTCCCAAATATATCCCTAATCACGGTAACGGAGTAATGCCAATAAGGTGGAACTTTTATCGTTTATCTTCGACAATAACAACTCCAAGACTACCAGCCATCTTCGTCTCACCTGTTTATGTCCATACGCACTAACTCGACTAGGGGTACAACGGTTTAAAGGTACGCCCGATAACCGGTCTGGGTTTATGCTATTCCTCCGAACAGTACCATCTAGCTTCAACCAGAGTTACTTACGTGAAAGAGGGCCAACGTGGCGGCGTGACGGCCAACAGTCACGGAAATTGCTGTTCATAGTCAGGTACTAGTAGCCTCACTGGGGCCGTTGTTACAGTCCCTCGTTCCACGAACGTCGGATTCCATTCTCCCCTCGTGCCATACTCGGGCCCTCCATACATCAGTCCTTTGGTGATTGAGACTCGCAGACGCGAAGTCCTTTGTGGTTCACTGCTTGTCTGTTCGATATTTCTCGAAAGTTCCTCTCCTAAAATTTATGAGATGACGGGCAAGGTGTAAAGGTTGTATGTGGAGATGTTCAGGGTTATCGCATTGGAGGATATACTTACCGGACATTGTCGTGCAGTAAACAAACACGTAGTCTCTCTCTTCCTTGTAGTTTGTTGCATATGACGGACTGCTCGACATTGAATGTGCATGCGTCTGCAGGGCTTGTGTACATGATGATAGACACATTGCAAAACGTGGCACACGTCACTTTGTAAACTTGGTCTATACGACTTATGGACTGGACGAAGTGGTCGTAGATGTTGTTCTCGACCACCCAACAGGTGTAACTGTTGAGTTTACATCGCCTTATTTTCTATACCAATTGGTGACTTAAATGATCCCAATAACTGTTTCCCTATCCTTTACCTTCTATATTCATCTAAATCTCTGTGGAAAACATCCACCGGAAATGATCTGGCTGATAAATTATTATTAACGTACCGATTTTCGCCATGCTGGTGATGAACGTCCGGAAATGAGTACAATTTTTCTTGCGGTATCTAGACCAGTGCTCCCGACACGGCAGCCATGGGTCCTGCGCAATGGTTGTTAATGACAGCCAACAGCTTGTCAGATTCCACTTTCGTGGACAGGAAAGCTAACCGCCGTATCCATGGATTTATATGATCCTTATCTGCATCCGGCAAATTTGTAACTGTGTTCCACTTCCAACGCATAACCATCAAAACATAGAAGCGGCAGAAAATGATACCACGGTCAGGGTAAACATTTTTGAACGCATTCTATTTTGACGGACTGCGATCAGCCAATACCGTTTTTATATTACCAATATTCGGAACCATTTCTGCCATGGTTCCGATTACTCGTAAGTAACTGACACAACTCTCGTTGGAGAAGAATGGCGTAGAAGAATGGCCTAACTAGTTCACTTTCATCAACCAGAATAGAATGCCACAATGCATACTCGCTACAGTCTAAATGATGCGTTACTTCGGCCAAAACAAGGTCAACCTAACGTTCCACAAAGGCAACACCGTTTGAGACACATGAAAAACAGCGTATCATGTCATCCACCTTCGAAAGTTTTACGTCGCCCTTCTCAAGTAATAAGTCCTTGACCGTTACTGCTGTGTTCCGGCCGTCTTACAGTCTAATCTTATTTCCCAAGTGCTGTACATCGGAATCCGTAAACCTGGGATTGAACCGATCGTGAACACAACTACAGACCTCACGGATATTGTGGAGGTAACGTCAGACTCTTCATGCGATGTTAGCTTCTTATTGCCAAAATCTAGCTCATGGCATAACAGGCGAAAATCATGGCTATGCTTTGGACAACTGATCACAAACTTGTACCGTCGACCAACGGTCCGAACCAAGACAAATGCATTGCATTGAATATGCAGCCACCTATTAAGGAAAATGTACATTACGGAACGCAAAATTTACCTTTTGGATGTTTGAGTCCGCTGACGATTATGCACGTAACAATACTTTACCCGATAGAAGGAAAAGATTTCGGAAAAACACCCGAATGAGTGCGATGCCAACGGGAATATCTCTGACTTTCCTAAACGTAGACAGATATACAAATTTCCCGTTTAAAAACACGAAAGTCGTCTAGAAAACGCCTGGAATTAGTAGAAAAAACGCAAAGAAAAAGAAAAAGAACTTCGGTTTCATCGACTAGAACGTCAGGCACGCCGGAGCGAATAGCTGTGACCACAAGCGGAGCGCAGCTGGGAGACGCCATTGAGGCAACCCATGAACCCCTAAATTTTGCGATCCACATACACCACTGGATACTTTCTATCATAAAAATAATCATGAAACATCTGCAAAATGTTGCCTCTTCTCGTAACTTTCACTTACAAGGCCAATCCCAACAACCATCGAACTAGGTAGCATCCAGCTATCATTATCAGCATGTGTGGGCGTGCGTGTGCGGTGTGTTGGGATGCATGTTTACGGTACGTCTTCATGAGCGTGCATGTGTATGCCGGACCGTTCATCAACTCTCTCTCTTCCGATCAAATTCTCAGCAGTCGGAATGTGAAACCATTATGGAGGGTGAATTGTGTGTTTCATGGTCGAAAAGAAAGTTTGGTTGCCTGTTCATTCACTGTCCAAGCTCGCAATATTGGATTTACTAGGCCTGCCTCATTCATTGCTTTATAACACTACACTGTTAAATGTCACGTTATCGAACTGGTAGATAAGGATTTTAGATTACTTGGAACTCTCGAGATTTCAGCCACGGCTGACTCAGACGCGTTATCGCTATGTGACCTCAAATATGATGTCCACGTGTTGCCTTGCATCACAGCCTATTTGGTTAATAATTCCAAATGTGTTTCTCACTCCTTGTTAGTAGAAAGCAAACGGACTGATTGCAGAAAAGGAAAAGTTCACCATTCCGCTCAAACTATCCTACTTCATTGCTTCTAATTAAGTCTTATTTAAACGGATTGATTGTCTGATGCACAGAGGCAACTTAGGGTAAATATTTCCAATTCGCTTATGAATGACGTTGGGGAACTATGCACCAGAAATTATATTTCGTACGCTCTATTTGAAAATCGATGAACAGCAGTACAAAGTCCGTTAGATGAGTTTCCCCCTGATTATTCTTTCTTTTTATCCCGTTCTTGGTTTACTCTTACCTCAAGAGATTCACGTCAATAGTGTACTCCTTAATCCATGGTCTAACCTAATGACTATTTCCATAAACGTAACCAGAACAAGATATTTGGAGGAATGTCGTGTAAATTTCAAGCTAAAAGCTGATGTTATTCGAGGTGCTGATATTTTACCACCTGTTGTCTACTCCTAATTAAGTAAGCTTCCCAGTAGTTCTGTAATCGGGTAGTAAAGATGATACCGCTGTCAGTCTGTATCAAATGATTTCTACCTAGACAGCTTATCGCCGATCTTTCGAAATTCGTGTACTTTTCACAATAGAATAGTTTTCGATTTGATCAATCCAGGTTTTAATTCGTTGTCCCCTTCTGCGCACTCTAACGACTTGTCGTAGTTTTTATCTACTGAGTCGAAGTGGTAGGTATCTTGGGTTCTCTCTCTAGCCCCGAATTTTTGATGATATTTTTCATATGAGTGGTCGTAGGTCTAATCAATGGTGTTCATCTCTTCTAATCCGAAAACTCAGACAGTTCCGCATTACACTTAAATTTTATTCTGCCTAACTTTCGCAGTGCGTCTTCCCAGTCTTACTTCACTGTTCTGTTGCTATATTTTCCGGACTATGGAAAAGACGAACTATTAAACCGCCGTGCTCTCTGGATAAGTCATGTCTTCCATTCCGTTCTTTGATTTGGTTAACAACATGTGCCATACACGTAGATGCCTTTGAGAAGTTCACTGTCAGGATCCATGAAGATCACTCTTTCCACGCATTATGACCACTCCAAGTGTTGTTCCAAATTCAGAACTTATTCCTGCTGAAATGTAGGTTCATGCTAGAGAAAACCGAACAATACAGTACAATACAAGGAGTGCTTAGAATGATGTCAAGAAGAGTCGGACCTTTGATTTTTTTGCAGTTCACTGAAATCCACATGCCGTAATTGATTCAGCACACAGACTTTCTTGATAATGTACAAGACAATTTTATTCTAGATCACTAATCAGCAGTGAGTGCGTCAGCGGATGTTGACGAACATTCGCCTTTGCGACGTCTTAAGGCCGCATCCCACACTGAAGGAAATTTCAATGCAGCAGAAGTTGAATTTATTCAGACAAGTCATTCATCGCTTCATTGTTCACATTCACTGAAAGCAACTTAAACGACGTTGGAATCACAACCACGTCAAGAGGATCAGTTCCACATCTGTGTGACAACTACCGACGTTCTTCTTTGGCGTACATCAGTTTTGATTAATATCTGATTGTATTCACATAAGAAAAGCAGAACAAAGTGGACTATAGTTTTTTTGTTGCCTTTTGTTCATTTCTACAATACTTACATAGCTATGTTCATCTTCGAGAGGAAAATCGACTTGTTGTGTACGGTTGATTATTTTGAGTTTATTGTAACTTCTAAGGTAATCTGGTTCGTATTCCACCGAGATTATTACACGAATAAGGCAATGCAATAGGGGTGAGCGGACGTCGGTTTGCACCTGACTGTCGACCGTTTACCTAGGCACATCGAAACATTTTGAAATTTTAGCATCTCTAGAAGTTAGATAGGTTAACACGGTTTTACGGTGTTCAGTCGTTGGCTGAGCCGGTCCATTGTATTTGCTTGAAGTTGGAATACAAATAACTTCTTGTACTTAAACAATGGGGGAAAAGGGTCTGAGAGCTTATTATATTCTGAAGCGACTCATCATTCTGAAATTCATAGTTCAAGTCATTCCCGAAAATAATTTGGAACTGTTCATCCATTTTATGTAAGTTACTTGCAAGTTGGTTGCCTAGGAATAATTCGTCAGTAGTTCAAGTCCTTTTTTAGTCTCGCGAAAAAAGTACTACCACAGGTAATTCGATGTAAATTGAATATGATTGTGGGCATATTACTGTGTTATTCTCCTCTGCAAGCTGGATCCCGACACGGCTCGATGAATTGACTAAACATTTTAGTTTTCTACTACTCACAACTAGCAGTGCTTTGCCCACCCATAAATAAGAATATAGTGCTAATAGCATGAGTGGTTGATTTACTTTTAAAAACCATGAAGGCAGTTCCAACATGTTAGCTATACACATACCAACACCAAAATTTAAATGCTACGGGATCCCGGAATGAGTGACAGCAGAACTTGAATAATATTATTTTACTTAAATCTGTTTAATGAAACGAACGATGTCCTTACTCAAATTGTGCTTTATTCCTATAGTTCTAATTTCCCGTTACGCAAACTTTGGAATTCTACAATTAGGACCTTCTTTTATGCAGGTCCAGCAGTTTCTCTGCCTTCTGTTTTGGCCATTCCTGAGCCTGTTTCTACTCTCGTATCAGGGTATGGAGGATGGGAGAACTGTCTACAATAGCTAGACATACTAGCTCACGTGGCTGCAGTCCCAGTAACTGAATTCGGGGAGTTTTTCTTTGAATAATAATGGATAAGGATGGCAGCTTTTAGCTTTCATCGATGTTACTAATTAGCCTAGCCAGAAAACGAGAACAGTAAAGTTCCACCTGGGCGTCGTATGAAGGCAATCCACTTATGAAAATGACTGGAGCAGTTTCGACATTTTATCAAAAAAGTAATAAGGCAGATCGACTCACTGTGTTCCACCCGGACCCTGTCTACAAATATCTAGGATTGAGCGGTACTAAACTAAACACTTCGAGACTTGTTCGGTCTTGAACCAAACTGTCAGTCGGCGATTGTCTGAGCCAAGATATTTTCATCCAAGGCTGAGAAAACTGTTTCGTTAGTCATATTGTGTCAGTTCACCGGTTAATAACGGGAAGGTTCGACAGTTTGGAGTGTAAGAAACTTGTGGTGCTGTCGGAGTGGTCTATGCGCTGAACAAACTTATCAGTTATTCGTGTTTGGTCAAAGTTACCAACATGCTGCTCATCTGGGAATTGTCAGCGTATTCATGTGTGATTTATTTTCGGTAATTGAAGGGACCTAACTATTGAGGAACTAGCTATTGTTCTTGATAGATTACAAAATGCAGTGTTTTCGATGTACACGGGTAAAGACAGCTGATTTCACTGTCTGCACCTTTGACAGAACGGACCGAAGACACGCGATGAATGGAGATTTCCTGGATAAAAATCCACTGCATTTATTCACACCGGACTGAATATATTTTCTTTTTAAGTGCGCACCTTGGAATCTCATCAAAAATATTCCAACGACAGTGAAAACAAGTTCAAGTAGGGACACTATTTGACTAGTTGAGTGACCTCTCGTGTGAATTATCTTTAGTACTGGTTGGTTTAAAACCAGCTTCGTTGATTTTTTTTGTTTCCACCTTACAGTGACAATAAGACGACAACAAAACTTAGTCAGCGAACTAAACACTGACGTATTCTAATAAGTTTCGAGTGATTAGTACATCCGATAGTAGACATCGTTCAGGTTCGTTTATGCCAAAGTGGTGGATTCTCCTTCTTGCGTGGTCACTTTTCGAAGATCTGATACGAATCCTTAGAGGCCGTTAAAAATGAGATGTTTTTCCCATAGACGAACTGTGCGAGGATTCACGGCAATACAGATCCTCGTAAATAAGTCTCGGTAACACAGTGTGTTGATACTGCCTGTTCAATTTAATAAAGTTTGTAAAAATCCTACTAAAATGGAGCTATCGATCTGAAGGATTCATCCTCGTCTGCGGCCGAAGGTGACCCACTGAAATGGTCCGGCGCATGAAATAATTGGTCCTTTTAAGATTGGCTTTTAAGGATGACCATCTGATGAAAAAATTAGTCAACGATTTACTTCAGTTTTTAATTGTCTGCTCCTCACCAGGAAAATTTCATTTCTGTCGTGTACTTGAAGAAGAAATGGTGGGAAATTTGGATGAATTAAAAATTTGGCTGTCTTTTTGAAGAGTGAAGCATCCGTTATTCTTATCTTGCGGTAAGGATGCATTCTAGTTTTCCACAATATTCAATTGTATTAAGGAAGCAAAAATGTACCTATGACGATTAACTGAATTAGGAGTGACAACTTCACTTTCATGGTGATATTTGGATCAAGTTCAGGAGTAATCATGATTCTTTCGCTTATGTACTTGCTGCGTGCATCATTCCCATTGGATAGATGTGTTATCCTTCATGGCTTGAACCGGTCGCTCAGATCATCCTTTTCGTAATCTCCGAGCCTCCGTGAAGTTTTTTGTTTACATTTCGATTCTGTGTTCTCCTTGTACCGAATTTGTCATAGCTCACAAGGATTTCTATGGTGCATTTCCGAATTGAGTCATGACTGCTGTTTTAACTATTTTTACCAGATGATGTAGACAAATATCGTTATATAAACATTTGTCATTCACATCTGTCCCAGCTCCCTCTATCATCCCTCGTCCCAGGCTGTTCAGACCGGCTGCATCATTGCTTGAATTAAGTTTGCACTCTTCTGCATTGATATTTTGACTAAAACAGCTGCCATTTTCGTGTCGTTATTTACTCTTGCTTTCATTGACAGTACTCAGCCATTCCGTAATGGGTCGCCCGCCACCTTACCTGGTTGCCGAGGCCCTCAATCAGCCTACTTGTTACTA
Organism: Fasciolopsis buskii; assembly: GCA_008360955.1. Taxonomy (NCBI): domain Eukaryota; kingdom Metazoa; phylum Platyhelminthes; class Trematoda; order Plagiorchiida; family Fasciolidae; genus Fasciolopsis; species Fasciolopsis buskii. The sequence goes on along the minus strand of LUCM01010240.1, from coordinate 8,904 downwards.
ACCTCACTTGTTCATGTGTCTATCACATGCACTAAAGTTCCCTCACTTCCCATCCGAAACACTGTAAATGTGCAACTGCTCTCTCATGTTGTTCTGATTGGTCCATTTTGGTTGTCTTTTGAGGCTTAATAGCATTGGTCTCGGTGTGATCCGTGCGTCCACTGCCTCTGTGTTGTTCTACTGACCCCTGATTTTGTGCTGTTGTTTGCAATAGCCGTATTCGTCCACAATCTTGAGATATTAGTGCACTTATTGTGAATGATATAATATTAATAACACAGCGTTGTTGGTAGATGTAATGCGCCAACGTTTCGACTACCGTGGGTAGTCTTTCTCAAGGCAAGTTTTACAATTGTAAAACCAATACATGGCGCATCGATTTTTCGATACACTCCTTACGTCGTTTGGTCCGGATATTAGTGCACTTAGTTTGAATGATCTTCGCGATAGTACACACTGACTGCCCACGTTGTGTTCTCTAGTAGGAATATAAAGTGCGTGGTCAGCAAGTGGTTCGATAACTGGACGGAATTCCGTTCCATGTTTTTCTCATTCTAACCGCGTAATTCGTTTGATATTTATCGGAAATTACTCTACCTAATTGCTATCCGGAGAGGAATCGGGAGGCGAAATTCAAACGGGTTAAAGTTTTAACGAACCCTTTAATTCTGAAAAGAATTGCCGAATCTCATCAAACTGAGAGATCTACGAGGCTGTTGGGGTCCCAGCCTGACCAGTGCTTTCGTTATAAAAAAGTATCGCCGTCTCGGAACGATTTACACGTAAAAGGCCGTGGTAGCTTTTTTACGTTCATTTCATGAATGAGAACATATTTGGCTTGTTCGCTCCATGGTCGATTTGGCAAACGTCGCTAAGCCGGCAGACAGACAGACGTGACGTCACAGTCGACTCATGGTTTGGCCTTATCCATTTTGTGTTTTTAGTCGGAAAGACTTACCGTGTTTGTATTTACATGACATTTACCAGCATGTGAACCTCGAAACGCCCCCGAAAACAGGACGGCTCAAGACCTGAGGGTTAGAAGTGGGAAAAACCGGCTGACAAACCACGAGTGAATAATTATGAAGCGTAACAAAGAGGCAAGCGGACGGTTCACACGTTTATTGTGCGTTTAGACGTGTCTCAGTTCGCAGGTCTCGCTCTGGTGTGTACATAGATCTTTTCCGAACCGCGTTCATGCACGCCCCATGTCCTGACTAGCTGAGAATTCGCGGGTGGGCTGGACAGCGTACCGAACACCCTTGCTTTCGCACTTTTGGGCCCCTCTGATTGTTTTTTTTTTGCCGACTGCCTCGAGTGATGGTTCAAACCGTAACTATTATCTGTGGAGTTGTGTTGTCTATTTGAGTTCTGACTTTGCTGTCCCTGTTTGCTGCTCACGCGACCTTTGTTTGATGGACATCGCTTTTGACGTAGACTTCATCGCTTTTCGGACCACTATTTCTGGTCGATTCGTGCCGCGGAGTTGATTACATTTTCCTTCCGTTGAGCTCGCAACCTCAGTTACGACAGCCCCGATTGATGTTGCACTACACATCAAGCTGGGAATGCAATCCGGCTCGGAAATCGTCATTCGAAGTTAGGGTTGGAGTTCCATTTAGGATGGCCCAGTTTGAGTAATGATTAATGTGCAGTGTAGAAGTGACGAACGGGCAAGTAATGGATGGGCAAACATAATGGATGATTCAGCGGAATTGTCTGTAAGCTTTAAGGTCAGTATTATAGCGGAAGTGACGTAAACTGCACGACTTATCATGAAACGATGACTTATATCCTCGTAGTACTGATTCGGAAGACTAGGAAATATTACAAATGAAAGCTAAACAGGGATGAGAACATTGGATTAGGTGTTCGCCTGTGCACGGCGGAGACACGTTTTTTTCCGTGGTATACAGAAAAATACATTTGTTGACTGGGCGATGTGAAGCACATTTTCGGGAACAGAGTTCCGACATAATCAAATTAGGTTAGAATAATAAAAATATGCCATAATTTCAAATGTAGATTTTCCCAAAACAACACCAGTGCGCTGATGGTGTGGTCATAAAGAGTACCAGGTGCACTGTCTAATAGTCACGCGAATTTGAGAACGAAATGTGTTTAAAAACATGCGGGGACCTATTTGGGGTTACACTTGGAAAACAAAACATTTTGGCCTGGAAGTATCGCAGGGTTAGTCGGAATATTTTTTTCTCCTCTTTTTCTGGTTACATTTTTATCTTCCCTTGTGAGCGATAGGCATGAAACTAAGCAGTTCGAGAAATCGCCTTTCAGGTGTTTTGATTCATTCAATAAAAACAATAAGTGGAATTGTTTTAATGACCTTCTATGTGATTACATTTATTAGAATAAACAAAATTTCCTAAAGTCCAATCCCGCAAATAGAACGAGGAGGTGTTAGAGCGAATAGGTAACCTTTGCTGCTCGCGTGTACGAGTGTAACTCATTCGCTCATTCTCTTTGTAATCAGTGATATACGGAAGAATGTAATTTCACTGATCTCGTCGGAGGAGACTTTGTGTTCTACATATTTTCCGTAAGTTGACTGAATGGCAAAATTTGGGCTGGTAACCTGAACCAAAAGAGGAATATACGGTGATTCCAAATGAAAGGTTATTGGCTCCCTGTTCAACCGTACGATGAAATCTCAGCATAACTTTTCACTAGATTGTCTTGGCAATGGCAACATTGTTCACAGTTTTTGAAAGCACAGCGACAAGAAGTGATCGAACAGAAATCTATTCACTATTTCAAAGTTTTTCTCATGCAAACGGTATCAGGCGACGGAGGGACTTTAAGCACTGGGCAGGAGTTCAGTACCGTCAGGTAATACATAAGGTACCTTCTATTGGCTCAGAGAATAGTTAATTACAATATAGCACGTTCAGTAGACTTCGTTAACTGGAGAGGCCAGCGCTTGTTGAAGAGACACGTCTGCCTAACTGCGGCCTATTTTCAACAGATGAATTGGCAATAAACAGCAAAATAAAGTAAAGTAGTTACCCAAACCAGTAAGTTGGTCACACGGATGCATATTCCGGAGAATGGCAAGCGGATGAGATCAAGTAACTATTTTGACTCGATTCAAAATGACCAAAAACAATTTTCATGAAATAATCAACCATGTGATATCATCGTTCAACTCACCATTAAGAAATCATGGAAGCACTGCACAGCTGTTTCATCCTTATTAGGAATCATGAGCAGTGCATATCCACCGCACCCAAACTGGGAGGCGAACTCGGGATGAACGATTCTGAGTCACGCGCCTTAGCTATTACTCTACCGGGCAGGCTTTGAACGGTATGTTGAACTTCAGAGTCTACCCAGCAGCGTAATAGCTTAGACGTTCGACTCGGAATCGTCCTCCACGGGTTACGTTTCATGTTCGGCGCCGTGGATTATACACTGCTGATGGATTCCCTACAATGATGAAAACAGTGTGCAGATGCTTCCATGGCTTTCTTAATGTTGAGTGCAACGATGATATCACTGGTGAATTATTTCATGAAAACATTCTACTTCCTCAATTACTAAATCATAAAAACAATTTGTTTGCGCACAATCAGACTTATATTTCTGTATGTGGCTGCTAAGTCTATTTCTTTCCATTCCAAATATGATCCGGACGCATATAGCTTTCTTTGCACTTACATCGATAGCTTTACAGTAAGGTCGTGCTTTGCATCGTAGATCAATGCACAGTCAATGATTGTGACGATTAGGTGATGAACCGTGACGTTATTTCGAAGCCCGATGGTGATGATTCTAATGATGCCGGATTGATTATATTGTTGATTTGATGACATATTGGATTAATGATTTGGTTTGGTGACTATCGTGATGATGTATGATGCATCATGTGATGATTATGATTGATGAATATGTGAGATGTGATGATGTGAGGATGATGACATGATGGAATGATATAATGTTTATGGTTGATAATGTTTGATGATGCTGAATGATGATATGATGATGATATATGATTGATATATATGATATGATGATGAGCCTTGATGAGGATGACTGAATATGATGATTGTGTGATGATATATAATTGATAACGATGATGAGGATGAGATGAGATGATATATGATGATGATGATGTGATGATGATGATGTATGGATGTGATATGATGATCATGATAATTGATGAGGATGATGATGAATGATGATGATATGATGATGATAAATGATAACGATGGAATGGATGCAGGATGAGATGATGATGATTTGATGATGATGATGCATTGTGGTGATGCATGATGATGATATATATGATGCATTGATATAATGTTATGAGGATGATGATGATGATGATGCTGATGATATATGATCTATGATGATGATGATAATGATATGCTCGCATGACTGATGATGATGATGATGATAATGATAATGATTGATGATGATGATCTGATGAATGATGATATGATATGATAATGAAACGTGATAGAAGCATTGAGATGGAGGATGAGGATTGATGATCATGATGACTGATGTGATGATGATGATGATGATGCATGATGAATGATAATGTTATGAAGGATGATATACTATGATTGCTGTATGATGATGATATGATGATGATAATCATAATGATATGATGATGATTAGCATGATGAGGATGATATGAGTAAGATATGATGATAATGATACATGTAATATGATGAGGGATGAGTATGAGGCATGAGGATTGATTGTATGAATGATTATGATGGTGATGAATGTGATGATATGATGATGATGATATGATGTTGATGAGTATAATGATTGATGATTGGATTGCTGATCGATATGATGATGCTGATGATGAGATGATGATGATTGATGCTGAATGATGATGATGATGATGATATAATGATAATGATGATTATGATGATGATCAATGAAATATAATGATAAATTGATATGATGATAGATGATGATGATTGATGATGATGAGGTGATGATTTATGATAGATAGGATGAGTGATGATGATGAGAGATTGGTCATGATGTATTGAGGATAGAGTGATGATTAGATGATGGATGATGATAGAATGATAGATGCAGACTGTCATGATGATGATATTGATTGATGCATGACGATGCATTGGATTGATGATTGATGATATAATGATAAACGAGTGATGACGGAGATAGGCTGAGTGGATGGAGTGATGATAGATGATGATGATTGTCATGGATCGATGGTAGCTTCGAATGATTAATTCGTATGAGTGGCGAATGCTAAGTTCGGTCAACGCGGCATCCCTTATTCTACGGAATAAATACCAAAGTCCAGAATAGTCAGATTAGGCCGTGGATTTCGGACATAACCAGTATCGACTTACTATTACATTAGCCCGCTATTACCGTTTCCACGAACAGCGATCGACTAAGTTCGTCCTTTTCAAAATCGGATATCGAACTTTATTGTTGTTCTCGTTGCTTCCGATGAAAGTATAAAAGTTACTCAAGTTTTAATTGAATTACTCGCAGACTTCCAGAATGTGCAGGGCTTCTTCGTGAAGGTGTCAGCGGACTGGAACAAAACAAGGAATAATTCCTATAAAAAATTCAAAATAGGTGCCCAGTTGTATTATAAAAAACAGAAGTTTTGCTTCCATTGTATCACACTATATACGGAAAGTTATTAACGAATGAAACCATGCAAAATAGAAATAGTTCGCAATGTTAGACTGGATACAGTTTTGAAATAGCGGAAAGATTCGGAATCTCTCC
>LUCM01010239.1:0-14029 GCA_008360955.1 Fasciolopsis buskii | reverse complement strand
CCCAGGAAACGCGCAGACATGGACATCATAGGAACACTAACAATAAACACGAACAGGCCACCGTTGCTTCACTGTAAGAATTGGTCGCCTCACAGAATGATTCGAAGTCATATCTATTAACGATCGTGAAGCTGCCATTAAGTTGATTGCAATTGTGGACGATTTGTCTGTGTGTATATGACGGAGTGAATTCGATTTGGTGTTGCACTGTGACCCATCGGCTAGCGTTGCAGTCCAGAAGTTCTAAGAAAACGGGTAAAATAAGCAGGAGAACACAAGGATGGAGCCAAAGAAGAAACTGCGACGACGTTTAGAGAGTATTTCCATTTTTTATTGTCCTTATGTAAAACTATTTATTCCAGATATGGCGATGGATGGTTTTATATATAGTAGTTCTGGAAAGAACTCTGAAGTTTAGATCTGGCAAATAGTTAGGACGACAGGAGAATAAGTCAATATACGGTGGACGGTCATGCCCCATAATATTGTTTGGGCTTGGGCCGCACAAGATTCATTGTTTCTTGGCAATTTCAATCAAACGAAATCAATGGAGGAAAAAAACGCGAATAACAACTACCGTGGAAGGTGACAGGTAGACCACAATGGAGCCAGAAGAACGCACCGACGAATGCATTGGGAAACAATTGTTGGTGTTGGTCGAAATAGACTGAATTCTAGTAATGGAAGAGATAAACGCCGACGATTTTGCCAGAGCAACGTGAATAAAATGCCTATTTCGGGCAGATGCGGTTGCTAGCATTCAAATATCTGACTGTTAACTCTTGTTAAGAATCGGAGATTCGGTATGGCAGGATCTGTAGCTAAATTTGAGACAGTTGGGAAATGCGCGCAAGGCGTTTAAGTGTATTTAGTTTTAAGCCGAACTAAGAACGTGAACGTCCCGCTGGGAGTAGGTTTCATGGTATTTCCCAAAGTTTGACGGACCAAAATTAGCTTGATAAAGAAAAATATCACCTACGAAGCCGAAAGATCGTTAATGGAGATCAAAAGCAAAAAAAGCACTTCGGGGTATACCAGAATTGTGACAGGTGTTTTTATTAACCGAGTTTTCCGAACTCTATTTTGAAAGTAGTTCGGTAATCGGGATAGTTCTGAGTTACCGTTGAACGCCTCAAACTTCTGACTGTCAGTTCCAATTCCACTTTTTACAACCACGAACTATGCACCAACGTGCTTTGATTTTAGTTGCTCCTAAACAGTACCATTTATTCTCAAGAAGAAACCTAGTGATTAATTGTTTCCGAGGTAGTAAACTGAACGGCTGCGTAGGAGGAAGATTTCGAATGCAAGAACGCTGCTGATAGCAGCAATGAGCCGTATCATCTACTGTCTCTTTGAGGAATCTTACAGACCTCAATCCGGCCGTCCGACTGCACCTACACAGGACCGCCCATTGGTTGAGGTTTTCATATATTTTTTTCATACCATCGACTGGCCACTCTTCTAGCCACTGCCTGGCGGCTATGGTACTAAGTCTGATGCTGAAGAGCATTCGAGAAACACCCCGCTGATAGAGAGCGAAGCTATCCAAGGATTTGTTGGTAGAATAGATCAGAACGTCAAATTAGGTCCTCCAGGAGGGTTGATATCCTTGAAAAATGGGATGCTGGCAACTGGACGCTACGAATCGGCGGCCAGGTATTTGTATGGATACTCACTACCGAAAGTTCGAACATTTGGTGACAGACGCTCCATCGACTTGACAACCTCCGGTCGAGCTCGAACGAAGCCCGGGTGTTTCTGATTTTGCCTTGTTTGCCTTAGGAAGATTTCTGTGGCACAAATGATTTTGGGGCCATTTGTTCCTACCTTGCATTTTTGCTGAACTCAAAAGCAGTTTTAGCCCTCCAGCTACCACTGGTAGGTTGCTAGTTTTTCTTTACCACTTGAGTCGGTTATATTATTCTGCCTTAGATTACGATCTCCGGCCCTTGGGGTGAAACGAGCCTATACTTCACAGTTAAAGCACCGCAATCCTTTTATTTCTTGAATCGTTTTTACGATCTCATTGGATTAAGGAATTTGTATTTGTCCTGCCTCAGGTCATTGCTTTTTCCAGAATTCTGGCCGCCGAGCCTGGCGTTTAGTTTTCATCAATGGAACTGAATCACCAAATATTCACATGCTTCAAATGAAAGCAACAGACAGTGGAGGGGGTCAAGTCTTCAATTCTCAGGTGAAATTTCAAGTTTTCAAAAGTCAGAAGAAAGAAACGCGCAAGTATTTTGATCCAGAGTCGTCTAGGAGGCCCAAGATCAAGGCTAATGATAAACCCAACACCAACTACGCACAGGCACCGGCAATATCACCTTGACTAGTGATGAAAAGTAAGCGATCTAAACGTCAAGTTCTGCATTCAGAGCTGTATAGAAATCTTCACCCCCGTATGGACTGTCATCTCTTTTTCGTAACTGGTAGCAGCGATTAAGTAAACAGCTGGATTAGTTGCCTCTTATTAAGATTTAATTTGCATTGCAACTGGAAAAATAGCTGCTCTTTTGGTTCCTAGTTCAAACCTGTTTGGCACTGGGATCCACCGTCCATTTCGACTTGAACCTTTCACGATTCATTTTGACATGATCTGTGCCCAGTTATAAATCACTCCTCTGTGAGTACTGTTAAGCTATCCTATTATTTACTCGCTGTTCCACATCACAACTGGTGTTTCGATAAACCCTTCGGGTTAGAATGGCCTATATATTTTATATAATACATGTGCTCCACGCAAGGGGAGCGTAATCAGAATTTATTTTACTGAATTATGGACTGCTGGAAAACGGCTTCCGTGTAAGCATCAATTTGCTGCACCGGATCTTTACCACTTCTGACATGTTGAGGTCTTATGTCATTCCGTACTACTCCATGTTCCAGGGCCGTGGTTGCCGGCTCTTTCCCTCGTGTAGTGGGACATGTCCAATACCAATGCACTGATGTGGTTGACATGCGATTAAAAACTTCGACCACTTACGACTGGTGTTGGGTAATACACCACTTCATTGTACACATGTTAACCTCTGAATTTTACCAGGGTCCAATCAAGGCGAGATCACTTCCGCCGATCTCCGAGAAGGCAAACGATCCTGCCAACGGCTAGTCCAAGCGATAGACCCGTTGCGGCTCTATTGTTTTCGCCTTACGTTAGATGCATTTCTTTGCGTTTTTTCTGGGTATATAAGATTCGCACGGTCACAAGTGCGGTTTTTTGTGAACTTCCCAATACGACGGACTTCCTTGTTGGTTACCTTATCGAAGTAGTTGCTTTGAGTGTTGCTCAAGTACCATGATCTGAAATATTCAGCGCAGATTTCGTTTGAAGCACTTAAGTCCGTAGGAGCCGATTCGCTCCTGTCTATCTTCGTACGATTTAGTCTGCGTTTGACCACTCTTTTTTGGCTTTAGTGGTTTCCACGTCAGATATCTCCATGCAATGACATGAACCGGCAACATAATCTTAATATTTCATACATTTCATCTCATAAAATGCGTTGACTGTTGGTTTTTCGGTATCCCTACGTTCCTTCTGGGGCACTTTAATTAATGTCAGCTTCATATTTATTTCAAAGTGATTGCGAATGGCGTTATCACACGAATTGTCACCATAAAATCTGGTGGGCGTATATCGCATCGGCATGGTGAATACAGATCCTATATTGACCAGTCATTCTGTAGAAACTACAAAGCAGAATTGCTCTTGCACCCTACAGGAAATAGATGTGAGTGGATAGTTAGAGAGAGTGAAGTATTGTACGGTTTATGATTTTCTCTAGTTCTCTGAATAACGATGACTGTAGCGAAATCTTTATTGCATCACCACCGTTCGGCCTTAAACAGCAAGGCAAGCCTCATTTCGCTGCTTTTTCCCCAGAGTTACACGTTTCTATAAAAAGAGTGACTATCCAAGGGGAACAGAGAGTGGGCCTTCACAGACGGGAAAAGACAAGACACTACTACATCCAACATATGGAACAGTCTGCTTTTACGAACGCATTCAATCATTCTGATTCGATAGAAAATGGCAACACGATCGCCATTGTTCACGGTTCATTGTCATATCGTTCAGTGTCTCACGCCAACTAGTTGACGGGTCTTTCGGACCTCAACCGCGAAGACGTGCCACATCCACTTTATCTAAGCTAGCTGTGCATTTTTTCACTCCTTATTGGAAGCTTTTACTTGAGTCAGCTACTGTCCCTGCACGCCCGATAACGACTAGGTGCTATATTCTATGCTGAAATTCAGTAAACCTCGGAGTTTGTTCGGTCAGCCTAATGAGTAGGACACCCGATTTACAGTCTGTCATTGTAGAATCGCGTTCCACTTCGAGCAATGATTTCTAACATGAATGAAAAAACCGCGCAATGTTCCCAGGATTGCTCAGTGGTGAGTTGGTCATTGATATCGGGCGGTGAATAGTTTCATGTGACGTCTAATCTACTACTCACATTGGAAACATTCTGCCGCTGTTGAACGTAGCCGTGACAGTTCTGTGTATGCCGGTTGGCTGCTCCTCTACCGTAGATTATCCGTTCGTCCATTTCTGGTTACAGGCCGTAAGATTCGTCGTTACCCAGCGAATGGATATGCCAGACATTTAAGCGATACCCAGTTATGGCTCTCATACGTATATCTCGACTTGAACCTCATTACGAGCCTTCCAGGGAGACCGGAATGAGAGGTATCCACAATTTCTTGACGAGTGTTGTTAGGAATCCAACCTCAATAACCACTGGTAATCGATAGGCCCACCGCTGTCCTCGTCTGTTTGTCCTCTGCTCAGGACAGCCGCATTTTATCGGGCACATCCTTGGGTTGCAGATAAGGTGACGGCCACCATCCAGGTGGTTACACACGAATAAAGTAGGCTAATACCCACCGAATGAGCAGCCGCGGACAAGCAGCGGCACTGTGGCGGGCATGGTGGGTTTTCGCCTGTCAAGCGATCTCCCTAGATTATACCATAAGAGCCCGTTGGTGGCAATGTGCCGTGGCGAGTTTGGCTCGCTAACTAAACAAGACAACTACCTCTTGTCGCGTTGCACTGAACCACCAAGGTTTTCCAGGAGAGGCGTATGGACCGATCAATTGGCCACTGGCTTGTTTGGAATGATTCTGCTGCCTTACAGAACGTGCCTGGCTGGGAAACGGGTAGAGGAACACCCTCGAATACCAAGATCTCTGGTACGGAGCAACCCAGTAGTGCATTATCCCACAACACCTACCATTAGGGTAAGTGATTTTCACATGGACGTTTCTCACTGTTCATTCCTGAAGGCAGCCTCCCACACGATACGCAACGTGTTTCTCTCCATCCCACTCGATTTCTCCAAAGTTGTCCATGCTAGTGGTAGTACCATTGTGAAAAAGTCGTGTCCCCGTTCTCTCACGTTTCTCCTCAAAGATCGTCCAAATCTCAGTGATGCATTTCTTCGTCCTGGATATCCATTCAAATTATTCAGATTCAATGTGCGAACATTGGCGCGCGTAGGTCAACAGGCGAAGGGGCGTTTAATCCGTGCACTGGACACCCCAACCATCAATGTCTGTTATATTCAAGATACTTCCATTCAAGACTTCAGCTCAGTCATCGGACTGACATCCCCACCTAGTTCCCCAGTGAAGTTTCATCTGTGCCCCTCTGGCCACTCTGAGGTTGCGGCTTCCGGTGTTGCCGTCGTTGGTGTGGTTCTCAATGAAAGAGGATTGAGGCCGCTCTAGTTGAATTATTCCTAGTCGACAGCCCGATGTATGCAGTGACACTCAGAGGTTCATGCAAGGCAAACAGTTCTGGCTCTGATAGATGCAACTTGTTTCTTGTCTCAACTTACGCGCCAACAGATTGCAGCCTAAATACAGTCAAGGACACTTTCTATCAAAAGCTGCACGACCTCTTTGGCACACCGAGGATAAGTCGACTGTCGTTGAATGAAGCATATCTAGGAGACCCTTTTAAGCTCGATTCCTGTCGTTCTGGAAACAGGAGACCGTTGGCTTTGTTAGCTTTGTACTCAGATCATCAATTGTTTCTCGCCAGTATGAGCTTCAGATGTCCCAATCGTCCGTACGCCACCCACCGTTCGCCTTCTTCAAGTCATCAATAGACTTGGATCTACCACATCGCTATTAACTACAAACTGAGGCGCTGTCTACAACACTGGTTGTCATATTGGAGCATTGCCCTCGACTCTGACCATGCATTAGTTTGCAATGAACAGTCCATGTGCTTTGGTGGGCGCACAAAACGATGTCGTAGCGTCGACTAGATTGAGACAAGCTATCTGATCTGATCTGCCTTTCACTCTTTTGGAACGCGCTGGCATCACCTTCGTTCAGCCTCAAAAAGCAGATAAGTCACAACGACTGCTGTCTCTTGCCCAGAGTTACGTCTCTATAAGCAGAGTGAATATGCAACAAGGACAGGGTATAGACTTACAGGAAAGGAAGAAGAATGTCTCATTAGTCTAACTGCATAAACGCGCCGCGCTAACCGCAAGTGTATTGGCGTATCTCCGATGAATTCTTCTCTGTAGGTTGTACAACATGCGTAAAATGCAACAGACCTGCGAGGAACAGTCTGGGTTTCGCTCTGGCCTTGGAAGCATCGATCAAATCCTCACTTCCCGGCAGGTTTTAGAGCACCGTTTTACTTTCCAAAGCTAGTGATCATCTTCACCTTAGATTTCCTGTCGCCTTCGACTCTGTTGATTGGTTTGCACTATGTCACTTTTTATTGAGAAATGGAGTACGTGAGAAGTATAGATTAGTCCTCAAAGAGTTATGCCATTATGCCTCAGGTCGGGTAGGGGCTTATGGCCAGCTTTTGCCACCCTTCGTCGTCTCCAGCGGCTTACGACGAGGCTGTCCTGTATCCCCATTTCTATTCAACTTTCTCGCGGAAGATGTTTTACAGAAGAGTTTTTCTGATCGTCTAGTCGGTGCAGTCGAACTCCTCCTGAGGAACAGAGATTTTGCCTTAATGTATGCCTAAAGTTCGTGTGCAAAAATGATGTTCAAAAGGCCATCATAGAAGCATAGGATATAGTTTTAGATTGCAATTTTTCAGTGAGTTCTCAAAGCAAAAAGTTTTCAGGGACGTGACTGCCATTACTCACGATGGCCTGATAAGTCGCGCACGCAACTATGGGGAATATGTTTGTTTACGACTGTTCTCTGTTGTTGAGAATCTTCCGGTGTACTACCTCTATATCTGTCTCTACTAAATCTCAGCTGGTGCTTTGCATGTCAGTAACGCGTGACTGGTGGCCAGACAAACGTTAACCAAATATGTTTTGCGATATCTTGAATCATGTCATTGAGGCCGGTACCGTTCTAATAACGGATGAATCCCTTATTGGGTAGCTTCACATCAACGTCCATTTTGTATATCTCTCAATGATCACCAGTAAACTTGTATTTTGTACTTCTTCTTTGTGGAATTAGTTGCGACATTAGGGTTCTGGATCAGATTTGTATAGCGGCCAGAATAATCATCGACGGGATAAAGCAGACCGCAGATTCATCCGTGTTACTAGTTTGATCTCAGTCTTTGACATCAACTTTTGGGCTCGTAAAATGAAAGTGGGTCTGGTGGTCACTTCACTCGCCAACGCGCGAAATAGACCCTAGGAATTTGTCTTCTCTTTTAATTAACCATGACTAAGGTAATCAACCACTTAAACGGAAGTAACATGTATTTGTTAGGATGTATACACAAATCGGTTTCAATGAATTAGATAGGATTGAAAAATATACAACGAGGTTGTCCAGTATCGCGATACATCAAATTGCACGCTCGTTCCGCCGACTTGATCGTTGTAATCACAGATGATGAGAATACGACTAGGACGGCTCGGAGTGCTACCTTCTGTCTTTATGACCGTAATACATGCGAAATGAAATATGTTGCTTTTTGACTTGTGAATTGCATGGAGACGAAATGTATACGGATACAGTAATCCAGAGAAGCTAATCAAGGTTGATTTCAAATAGCTTCCGTGAAATGCTATACATTCTCTTGAATAACGTCCAAATTATGTTCACACTCAGTTATTTTTTCTACAAAGTAACATGGATTATTGATAATTTGTAATAGGTCAGCCTGTACAAAGTAGACGTTCTCCCACTGGGCCGCCTCTGATTGACTGGGTCTGTGACTGTGAAAATCTGATCCCCCGTCGACCTCTTCTGTCGTGTCTAGTTGAATCAGATCAATCCCGTTTGTCTTGTCGTCGTCGAAACGTATATTATCGTCAAAAAACACGTGCTGAACTTCACGGTCTGCCGGGTTGAACCACATTGGCTTAGCGGCTCGATGGTCATAGTGATTGGATTGCCAATAAACAAAATCATCTTGAACCGACACAACGCCATTCCAGTTGGACCACGTGCGGTGAATAGCTCGTTCACCGGCAACGCATTCGCCTGAGCCGTCACACATGGGCTTGTCACATTTACACAGGACGAATTGTGGTTGGTTCGTGTCTCGTTTCAGACGCCAGTGTGCTTGGTCTAGAACAAGCAACGGGGATAGCGAAGGGTTTGGTTTCTCGGTCGGATGATGACCTTGTAGGTACGTTTCGATCGCTGACACTATGTGCGACCCATCTTGACCGTAAGTTCGAAGAACCACGGCAAATTCTCTTCCATTATGCATCAACCAAGACAAAAGACGGTAAAATGCGGGCATCAGATAGTGATATCGTTGATTATCTAGGCCAATCACCGACAGTTTGGATACGGGAGCGATACATGTTGCGTCCGTATCATGATCTACGCCATTTACATCTGGCCATCTCAGTTTTTCCAGATGATTTTGAAACAGATTCAGAAACTGTTGTCCTTCCGGAGTTTGGGTAAAATTGCCTAGGTATTTACGAAGACGTCCCCGATCAGCCGGCTGGCGAACAATCTGTTGCTCCAGCAGTTTGTATAAGCTGACGGCATCTGGTCTAGGCTGTCGGATGCACGGAGATTCCGGTAAACATCTCCACGAATTTAGTCGATGGCGACACGCGTGTAATTCCTCCTTGGTGAGATCTTGGAATCGTTCACCAGAATAAGGGTTGCGCTGGAGTAAACAGCCATTCTTAGTATGATGAAGTTGATGATTTTCATCATCATCCTCGAAAGAATCCAAAGTTCCTGTGAGTCTGACGGGCGAACCACCGTCGGTGCGATTAGCATCTGCAGATGAATGGTCCAGAAAAGGTGTCTGACATGAACATTGACTTTCGTAATATTGAACAGAGTAATTTGTCATCGTATTCATCAGGTGATTTAAACATGGCCCCATGTGCTATTATGGATCTACAGAGGTTGGAGTACCTCCACAAACTCATAACCACTAAAGTGAAACTTTGACGTGCGCTTTATCACTAGTCAAGGGGATATTCTAGTTCAGAGAACAGCAGTAGTTGTGTCCGCCGCCGTTCGTCTGACATTCGAGTTTGCCGAAATATAGCGCCTCCTATGTTCATTCTTTATCGTTTATTTCTTAGTCTATACCTGTCGTAATGGCCATTTCCGTGAAAAGCCTAGCTTTCCAATAAACGCTGGAGTGGAGATAACACGGTCATTTGAAGGCCCGGAGTGTCATTCTGACTTTAATCCTACTGCATTTTCTTATTACAAAATTACTGCGCAGCTGAGATATCAGACCAAGTCAGTTTAAGGCTCGAAAACGTAAGGTTCACGTCAGTGTGTGCGATATTGTATGGTTGAGGAAAAACTCCTGAAAGGTTACAAACATCTTAGGTGAGTGACACAGGTAGGAGTATTTCTCACCATACGCATGAGAGTCGATTGCCGTTACCCACTGCTTTCTGGTGTCCAGAAATTTTGCCAAATGCTTCGTGTGAGAAGTTACTGTGCTGTTCGAAAATATTATGCGAATTGCCATAACGAAGACAGGCTATTCATCTAAATTTTTCCGTTTCTATTTCAACTACTGGTGAGGATCGCATTGGGCCTCAATAATATTTTGTTAACAAAACGATTCTTCGATTTCAAAATTATCGGTGATCGTAGCATACGGAGGAACAACATATACTGAGGGATATCATGGTCCGCAAAGTTTCGGGCTGATTTTAAGGATTCCGGTTTTTAATATCCTTGACCTATGGATTTTCGCTTTCATTCTCTTCAAGCGGATTTGTCAGATATTGGACTGTTGATCACCTTCCCTTCGAACATACCTGAAGCCGACAAATCGGGTTACAATTATAAACATGGTCAGCAAGACGTGGTTTGGCAATACAGTGATACACCAATATCGATCGCCGATTGGCTCCATGATAGTCCAGTGAAAAGAACTGAAGTGATCGCGTCTAGCATACCCGGTTTTTAATCAAGAGGGATAGTAGCTATTCAGCATTGCGTTTTGCTGACTCAAGGAACCAAAATCTTTTAGCGCAGTTTTAACTGGATCTCTGACAACTTCGTTCTTGAATTCTATCCCGTAAGTACACACAGTCAGAGAGCCATAGCTGATTTGTCTGCAAGCAGGAATCATACGTGAGCCGAGCTGGAAAAGAGGCCTGCCATGAACAACTGTAATTCATATCTACTACACATCATCCTGCTCAAGAATGTATTGAATATCAATCAACAATCGGGGCCCGGTTTTGTTCCTCATGGTTTTACGTTTCTCTTACACCATGCTCATAATTTCACTCGGTCGTCTAGCAGCCATTTATCTCAACGTCATTTACCGCTAGGACGTCCCTTTGAGGGCATACAGAAAGGAAACCACATTAAGGCTATAGGTTGTTCGAATCAAGACCCTAGTGAAGAGGAAGCCTTTTGTTCCAAAAAGCAACAGCCTAAGTTACAGATTTCTGCGTCGCTTTTCCCATCACATAGTCGTTTTGTGTTCGGTCGCCGTAATAAACACGTGGTCTGTGTTTAGCATACGAACATCGAATCAAAGCCAGATTTGTTTAAGCCGATCACGTTTAATCTAAATGTCACTATTTATCTGGGCATTCGACCAGGGGTCATGTGGACATCATCTAGGCGTTTCAACCCAGTCGCGAGTCGGAATACTCTCGCTACCGGCCAGTTTCACCACTTAGCAGCCTTTAAAGATTGGAGGCCCATATCCTGAGAATAACATGCTTTGTCACATCAAGAATGGAAGAGAGACAATCACAAAGGAATTAGAAAGGGCCTCACGTAAAAAGTAAGACATGCATTTTAACCAGGAACTTCGTTGGTATGACAGCAGTTGGAATGATCTAGTTCTGAATTACTAAATTCAACGGCGTTTCTCAGTGTTTTCTCACCTTTTCTCACCAGTATGTGATAATTATCATTTTCCCTTGTTGATTCGCACCACCACTTCATCTATTCATCACCATTCCGCTTAATTCTCATCAAAATGCGTTTGGAAATATAACAAATCTAAATTAGCGCTATTTTTGAACGACTTCTCAGTTGCTCATGTTCTCTTGGAGCCAATGCCGATCACGAAGCTACGAGTTTCCTCAATAGGTGTCAGGTAGATTGAAACTTCAAAGGATAAGATGAAACTGATCAGTCCGTCCAGAAACCAGGATATACCTGAATCAAAACCGAGTGCAACTCACAAAGTGGTGCAAGTGCTTCCAACTGTGATAAGTTAACCACCTGCACTTTACTGTCATCTTCGGCGTTCATTTTAATTTCTGTGTTTAGACCGGGTTAGTCGTACGCGTGCCTAACTCGTTAACAAGTGTGCTCATCTGAACACAAGTCTGTAAAAGTCTGAATGCTGTCTCACACACTGACGTTTTTGACTGTCGTTTGAACAAACAATGAAAAATTTGTGCAAGTAAATGCAAGGGTTTGTGATGGACTAAGCAAACCATTTTTCTTGGTTGAAGTTGTAACCAGCTAGCCTACCTGAAAGCCCTGATGGGACACATGGCCTGTCCAATAAATGAGCCTTCTCGTAGTTTCATACGTAAACGCCTTGCCAGTTACCCTGATAGTATATCGACTACCTGGGAGTTGAACTAAGGTCCAGACTAACGGGTTTGGAATGGGAGGCACAAAGCGCCACTGGTGGAGGAGCACATCATCGGTCGTTAGATTTCAATCAACATTTTAATATGGCAAGGCCCAGTGCACAAGTGCACCATTGAACTATTCCTCCCAGGTCATGTTAAATCAGCCAGTTCACTGTGTTGGGTTTTGAACCACTTCAAGACTGAATACACAATAATGACGTTGAAGTGGAAAACCGTAACGCAGCAGTTGGAGGCTGAGTTCCAATTTCTTAGAGAAACACTGGCGTTAATTTACTTCTAATTCGCCAAGGTTCCCGTAATAACTGGTTTCATTGATGACTGACTGTCTGATGTGAAGTGTCACATCATCAAGATTTCCGAGAAAACCGCAACAGACTTTGCAGTGGCAACATTTCAGTCGTGGTCCAATTTCACTTCAGTTCTGTGAAACTGAGTAAACCAAGCAATCCTGCTGATAGCTCAAAAAATGGAGTCATTCGCCCAGTCGACTATTGACAGCGCCAAGTGGATCAAGTCGTCTTGATGTTCTTATTAAGCAAACCAGTAATTTACGTATTTCAGTTTTACCAAAATAGATAGATCGCGTCTGATCTGGTTGACTGTTTCGGTTCGAGTTTTCGGGAATGACGGTGAATTCAAGCATTCAAATATCTTTAGACACACTAGTCCTTTCAACGACGTTCGGTCAGGTCCCACATGTATACCGACCACATACAAGCTAATATTGTGAGGTCTGGTAATGATACGGGAGAGGGTGAATTACTGTCTGCCGTCAAAATGACCAACGGAATTGGGATTCATACGTCTACGAGATGGCAAACTCCTATCTTATTCGATGACCACTGACACGGCCATGTTACGGATTCATCCACAATATTCTTAGTACAGAGCGCTAATAAGATACAAGTGAACATATCTAAGCAGATAAGTTACCTTTATTTCGATCGATTTCCTCCAGGATTTGTTGTTTATTTGGTCGACCAGAAAGTTCCGTCAGAATTGAAATTGGTGTGGTTTTCTCGAAACCGTTCTGTACAGCATCGTTTTCGATTTTCCCTTGAGCTTGGCCATCTTCGACACCTGAAAATTAACCGGTTAGTTTGAGTCGATGAGCGTTTTTCGCGGCAACGAGAGGAGCACGATGAGACCGTTGTGTGTTGCTTGTCACAGCTCGCAGGAATTTACAGTTGCTATTTCCTGCGACGATACTGGATTTCAACAAGCCATCGCTTCATACTGACTGTAGGCATTCAGTTGTAGCGGCTCTTTGTGGACACCAAAGTGATTAGATCGGTTTTCCAGCCTAGCACCCTGGTTTTACGTGAACGTCGGTGTTTATATTAGTCATCAGTGTTTGTTTCTTCTCAGAAAGCGACCATCCTGCAACCCAGGTATAAGGCTGGTTGAGAATATTGGAGACACATCAGTCCATCATGTACACAAAGGCTCTATGGCTTATCGGTCAAACACTATATAAACAGCCGCCTTCAAAACAGAGCAGATAATTATTGACCAAGTGACGGAAACACGTATTATGGTGCATATACTATGCAGGTTTATCAAAGTCCTCAAGCTGTATGATGGTTGCATACCATTTTAAGCAACAAGTGTGAGGGGCGAACCGAAGTAGATCTTATACAGCGTCACCCATTTTTCACCTTTTCTGTTGTCCTTATTATATAACGCCCAATTAAGTTCCGAAACTCAGTGTGTAGTTATTGTTGGTTGGAGACGCTGAGAGATACGGCTCAGAACGGAAATCATTAGCGCAAATACTGTATCGCCTATCTGTAGAAATCAACCTTCACAAAAATCATCCAAAACCAACCAAAAAGCCACGAAAAGTGTAAGCTGAAAACGAGAAGGAACAGCTGGTTTGTTGTATATTATTCCCCCCTTGTTTGTGTGCCTTTGGTAAAGTTCTATTTAGATGTTGCGTTGGCATCGGGCTTGTTTTCAAACCCATATATATATATATATATATATATATATATATATATATA
>LUCM01010235.1:82733-98209 GCA_008360955.1 Fasciolopsis buskii | reverse complement strand
AATTTGGGTAACATGACCAACCAAGCTTGAACGTTGCTTACTCAGTCTACTTTCCGAATGAAAACGGCTAGGGCCTCTGCACATTCCGATATTCCCGGAAATATGGTGTTGCATAAGAACTCGCATTAGTTTTTCAGAAAAGGAATACATTCACCTAGTCGGATTTTGTTTCGTCGATTAGTTGAGTTTCTTTGGTTTAGCTGATAAGGTCAGTTCTTCCTGGAAATTGCTTTTTTCTTTCGAAGTCGCACGGAGATGACTGACCTAAACACAGCATCTGTTGTATCGGGTGTGTGTATGTCCTAGATTATTTCAAGGTTGGACACGACCTTCGGGATAACTACACGGAAACCCCAGTAAACGGTCAATATACTAGCCTAATACAATGCTGCCGATTTTGTTACCCAAACTATCATTAACACACAGTAAACACTGTGTCCATCGCGTCACACCCGGTACGCAATCAGTTTAGCAGTGCAACAACACTTGTGCAGCAATTCTAACTTAACTCCATAAACAGCTTGAATGAAATAGTAATATGCTTAGGTGCCTAGATAAATGAGCTGGGCTGTGGCGGTTGTATGAATTCATGCTTTTGTCCGAATCGAAATAAATTCAAGCAATAACTGAGACTACCTACCTTCGGCGGCCTTGCAATATATTTTCCCTTTCGGGATTAGTGTCCCTGGGCATGAATAACTGCAGTGAAATTCTCTGGAAAACTAGATATCGTTCTATCAGCCGTTTGTCAGAATTTGTCCTGGCAGCTCATACTTCGAGGAATCAGTCTTCTGTGACTCAGACGCGTTTCGCTGGAAGGGAAAATCACCGTTTAACTTTAAAGCAAGCCGATACTTGGAGTTTTTCTCCTGTTATCTGTAATCACTGCAAGACTCCATTTATTTTTCAGTTTTTTTTTGAAAGATTTTGGTTCACAGAGCTCCGCTTTTGATAGCTCGGATGTTTTTTTAGCTGAATAACTGAAGTGGATATTATTTTGGTCTAAATTTGCAAAATCAAACGAAATCGTTTCGGAGCACTTTCAAGAACTGAGTGCTATCAAAAAGCGACATCCACCGAAGAAAATGTTGTAAATGATGAACTTTATCAGCATCACTCAATTTGTGACAACATGAAACAAAGTCGATAGAGGCAAAACGATTTGAAAAATGTCATTTCTTCGAAAAACAAACTTTTCATAGAAATTATAAGTACATTTTGATTAGTAAAAACATGGATTTTGAAAACTAGATGAAAGAATGCATTTACTGGCAAACTTAGGTTCTTTCTCAAGTCGTCAATGGGACAACCCTGGAAATAACGTCTTACAGTGCGAAATCCAGTGAATTATTTTGCTCTTGAATTTGCCCTCAGTCTTTTTAAACTGGAGCCGAACTATCTGGTGTACTTGGAATGAAAGCGTGAAAATTCTTGTTGTTCGACGTTCGGAACTTCAAAGCACTTACACCCTTATGGTGGGGTATTCTTTACTCATTTCTCTCGAACCGAAAACATGTGTTGCTCTACTTCAAAGGAACAAATGGCACGTCAGATTTATCCGTTTTCGGTCATCTTTAGGACAGATGTACGTTCAAATGTTTTTTCTTGTGATTTTCATCTTTCTATTCCGCCTGTTACTGTCTGACATAGTCACTTGAGCACTGCTAGAATTGCGTGTTCCCGAACAGTTTTACACTAGACTAAGAATCGAAGCGTGAACTTTGTTTGAAAATAGAAATCCCGGTTCTGCAGACATCTAATTTCGTATCGGTTATCACTGTTACTTTTCTGCCCGTTATACTTCCGCCTTATTCTATGCTCCTTGAATCAAACCGGCTAAAAACACTACCCCGGTTCTTATGAGCCATTAATTTATGAGCACAGCAAAATACAAGCCTAAAAGATGCACTTTATAACGACATCCTTCTCCTGTGTCCTAATTTGCATGTGCACACAGGTATATAACCCGGCAGCAGTAACTCTGCTGACAATTTATCTCACGCATTAAGTAGACAGAAAAACCCAAGGACAAATTGGTCCCCATGCTCTTAATGATTGCATTCTTTGCAAATGATCGAGAACCACAAACGAAAATATTTGGTTTTCTAGCTTTGCTAAAATCGGGCTTGAAAAGTCTAACGTTTTCTCCTAATTTATGACCGAACTGGCATGCTGCCGAGACCAAATGCGTCCTAAATCGCGTGAGTGAATTGGGCCTTGCACATATCAGGTCTACTAAAGAGGCGATGTGGGCTTTTCGCAATGCACCTGAGTTTCGGACCAGCCAAATCCATAACATTTTTGAGGGCGCAACGTGAATTTTCAAACCGCTGAGGTCGGTGCTGCATGGAGTGAATACTACGGATTTCTTCTTTAAATTCATCTTCACCTCAGAGGTTTGAAAATGAGCAAATCACAACCGGTTGTCCCCCCCCCACCCAATCTCGAGTGCATCATGACAAGGCACAAATTACCAAAATTTTCCTGAACGAGTTATGAAGTGGTGGTTAAAATTAATTCTCCGCATGATTACCACAAATTTTCCAATAGTTATAGTGTCTGTCTTGTGAATCCACTAGTTAAACTTCCCGGAATCAAATACAACCGTGTCCATTGATGATGATCAATACTACAACTATTTCAATGGTATAAGGAACTTCACTCGACGAAATTCGACATAGATAGCCTTTGACATATCACAAATTCTTTGACAACGCAAAGTAACCTTCCAAATGAAACTTCTGCAAAGTTTAATACGGTGACTTAATCAGTACCCGCGCTGCCTTATCAAGCTTCCGGCATGCGGTCCGCATCGACCAGAATTTGAACCGTTCCATATTGGCTCACCCCTACTAATGGCAACTAAGGAGATTCATCTGGCATAAATGGCAATTTCATTTGCCCAAAGGATTGGGCAAGATTTGATCCAGGACATCAGTGTTTTTTAACTTCTTCCAGTCGGTCGTGGCGTTTGGACCTGAAGGTCGCGGGTTCGAATCCTCCCAACGCCGCCCAACTTCTCCACTTGGCAGCCGTTTGTTGGCCGCGGTCCCATTCCCGAAAAAGACATACATTGTTGTTTCATAAATAAAGAAAGTAAATGATAAAAGAAAAGAAAAAGTCTAACTCCAGTTTGGATCACTGTTAAATCATGGAAAATAAATTTCACTGGTTGCTTGGAGCAATCTTATTGAAACAACATACCGGTTTACCAAGATGTGCTCAAACAGTCTTGAGGCCAACGTTAATTTGATGTTAATTGAAATTTCCTCCCATTATCAAATCTTTTAGTCTATTATTGGCCATTGATATAAGGGACTAGTTTTTGTGGAACTGAACAAGTATTGCAACATTGTCTTCGTTTTTCTGAGATGCACCTTCAATCACATTAACGTGTGCAACAACGACTGATACTAATTAAGTACCTTAGTCGGTCTTTGTTATCATAGTCAGAGGTGCGCACTTTGTGCCTTATCCCAAGAGATAATCATTTACCACATTCACCTAGGTTTACCTTGGCAACCAGTGTACTGTATATCCTAGTACTCTTAGCTAAAGTAATACCAACTAAAACTTCATGGAATCTACCGGTAGTTCTTTGCTTTGCTTTGATGTCTTTACGCAGCATCAGGAACTATCTGAGGATGGCTACTGACAGATTCAAAGTTGTCCCTATCAAGCTCTAAGCAAATCTGTGTTGCCGCACGATTTCCTCCGATCTTTGATGACCACAATTTGGTTCTTAAATTTAAATGGTCCATGTTCAGTGGGAAATGAAAAGCCACAGGAAAATAGGATGTTTAGTTTTTTTATCCGAATAATTAGTTCACGCAAATTTCAGCCCAAATTTCAGCCTTTCCAATCCATTATTCAAAATAAAACTGAAGAGGCTGCGGGCCCAAGATTGGATACAAAAAGTTAATACGCAAACTGGTGAAGTAAAATGCACGTTAACATACGAGTAACTACTAGACCTCTCTCTCTCTTTCCAGTACTCTATTGGGTCATTGTGATGCGGAGTTGCTTAAATCAGTCGTAGCTTAATTTCGTGTCCTCTGCACGAAAACCATCATTTATCAGGATGTGGTTTCACAATGGCAAAACTTAGTTCCAGAGAGTTAGCTAAATCCAGTGTAACATAAAATAATGCTTTTAGGGGAAAATATTTTATTGTAATGTGTGCTTTAGCAAACTTGAGATATTCTGTTATTTTGACAAAGGTCACCTTTTCTTTTCCTATCAGATTCCACTTAACTCCACTGTAAAGCTGTCTTCGCCTTAGTACTGTTCACACTGAAATTCGTGACAGACGCAAAATAGTCGGTAAGCTTGTTGTAAAGTACCCTTAGAATACCGCCATTTTATGGGCCTGCTAAAGATCGTTATTAACCATGCACTCAGTGGAAAAGTAATTCAAAAGCCAAATGGACATGCCTAGTGACTTTAAATGCTAAACACGAGCATCAGTTGATCTCGTTTGTTGTGCCTTTCTTGTACTTTCCACATTAACTGTCATCTCCCTCTAAAAAGACTTTAGGAAACATTGGCTCTATGCTCTACTCGATTTATTAGAGGGGAGTTTTGTTTTAATTTGCAGCAATAACGACAATATTTTCATATCCCTTGTGATAGGCTTCCTATATTCAGGTAATTCACAAGCGACATTTACCCTTGCAAAACACTTGCCGCTAGTGCCCTTGTGCTCGAACAAATATGGCACAAAAACCAAATTCCATTGAGGCTTATTGCTACATTTTATTATTTTACTTTTCAATACCAAAGAAATTTGGTTCGCGAGTTCCTTGGTTCATTTTCTCAGAAATAACTACAATTCGATTGGCAAAGAGCATCAAAATTGCTAAACTTAAAGTCTATCTTGAAATATGTTGCAGTTTCGCTCAGATTAAAAATCCTTTATTCCCCATTAGGCACTAGAAAATTCCTCAGTTATCAAACGATCATCTTCAACCAGCTCTTGGATGTGAAATTACGGATACAAAAGTAGGCCAGAAATAAGTTTCATTAAACAAGCAGTCTGGCTCAGCTTTTGTAAATACGATTTAGCATAGATCAAACAATATTTCCTTCCAGGTTCAGGGCATTCTTGCCTCTCAATAGGTTGTTCTTGTCTTCGTGTTTAGGTGCATCGAACCCTGCAATTTGAGTCCAGCCTTTGGAATTAGGCGGAAACAAAATGTTTGACAAGATCATTTTACAAGAAAAAGCCTCAGTAAGTTTAGCACGTTTGATAGTTTTATGATACACCCAATGTACTTTGGGAACTTCACAAAATTTTAATGACAATTTTCGTGGATCATAATTGGTAATTAGTGCTTGAAATCAAAACCTGTTTTGTTGTCTCTTCATTTCTCCAGTAGACTAGTTTACCGTATACGACCTAAGTAGGCAGCTTTCGTTGGAAAATTAAATCCCGTATGCTCAGACTTGGAATTTCTATCAGCTGGAGAAACCGAGAATCAGGTTTTATCACTCAGAAATCAGGAGGTTTAGAGAGAACAAAATTCAAATGAGTGACACAACAGAGTTACAGGATGAAAATTTGACTGCGGCAGGGTTTGTCGAAATCCGTGTATTCTCTGCTCCCAAATAAGTTATTCATAGGGCGGTCGTTCGGTAGATGTTAACAGATGTAGAATTTTCCAAATGATTTGTCAGCCATTTAATCCAATTGATCTCGGCTTGATTCGAACCCACGCATTCACACCGCCACCGCTCCACTACCTGGGCTACGTCAGTGCGGACAGCGTTCGGACATTTCACTCAAGGACCAACGATTATCCACCCAAATTATAGCCAAACACGTGACATTTATCGCAATGAACTTCTAACTACTCGACTCCCAGTCACGATTTCCTTGTGAATCAACCAGCATCTAGCTGCAGAAACCGAAAATCTGCTGACCACGTTAGACAGGCAAATTTAACATACACACACACACACAGGCCTGTATCCACGCACGTTTGCACACATCATCTTTGATGAGGGTGGCGAAAATGGCCCAGTCAGTTTGCTGACGTGCTGCTCAGGTTAATCCGAATCCGGAGCTTACTTCACTCAGTCTGGGCATTAAAAACATTTTCCTTTTAATATATCGTCCAGGTTTTTACAGCATGAAGGCACAGGCAAGACACGATTGAACCTCAAGCTTGCCTTCTAAACATCCAGCATAATTTAGCCTGATTAGCATGGTGAGAAGAAAACACAAGTGAAAATACACAAATAAAGTAAACACAAGCACGCATTTCAAGGCCATCAAATAGTCTATAACTTTTTGACAAGCAGGACAGATAGCGACTCGTTTTAATAATTGCAATCGCTGGCTAACAAGGTGTCGTCGGCCAACCCTTGTTTTTTAATTGCATGCTCATTCCATTGTTATCGCTGGGGAATGTAGAACATTAGAGGAATACAAGGTGGAGACAATGGAATACTGAAATGTGTATCACAGACTTGGAAATCAGCAATTATGTTGGAATCCATCTGTGTAAGGTAAGAACAACCATAATAATCAATATAGTCGAAAAAATGAACGCCACTAAAATCCACTGCTGTATATCTGATGAAATGTGTTTTACAAATCCCTAAAAGCAGTGAGATTTTGTTGCCTTTAAATAGGGCATGCCAACAAAAGTCAATCCAAGTAGTTCACAATTTGGCGACTACGACTAGTGGACATTTGTCTTATTGACAGCTCGAGGGTCTAACAAAAATCTCAGTAAATTAGCTTCACAACTATCTGATGCATTTTCCTTCTTAATTTCACATACGAGAATGCATGAAAACGCAATCGCTCGTTTTTTTCTTATTCCGATTTTTTTTCAGAATAAACTTATTAATATCCGGACCAAACGACGCAAGGAGTGTATCGAAAAATCGATGCGCCATGTATTGGTTTTTATTGTGAATGATATAATATTAATAACACAGCGTTGTTGGTAGATGTAATGCGCCAACGTTTCGACTACCGTGGGTAGTCTTTCTCAAGGCAAGTTTTACAATTTTGATTGTAAAACTTGCCTTGAGAAAGACTACCCACGGTAGTCGAAACGTTGGCGCATTACATCTACCAACAACGCTGTGTTATTAATATTATATCATTCACAATAAACTTATTAATGTTCGTGGTGGCGATAAAAAACTGATTTACAGAAACCAAATGGCTCTATAACAAATGGAAATGTTGAAGAAAAGAGTTAGTTCTAGATGGGTTGTTGTTATGAAGATTGTAGCACCAATTAAGTTTAATGGCATCCGAGCTTAATCTTGCAAGCCACGGGAGGAAAGCTATCTTACAAATTGACTTTCCTTTAATGTTTCAAGAAAATCGGACTTTAGCATTTTACTTACCTTTTTCATAACCCCCTTCCCTCACCTCCCCTCTAAATGAACTACCTGGTCATGTATCAGTCTCGTCGTCTCGTGTTCAACGCGCTCAGTTATTCAGAGTTTCGTAAAGATTAAATGAAATCGATGTTAGCAAATTCCGATATGAAAAATTGACAAAGTTTATGGGAATGTAATACGCACGACTTACAACTCATCATTTACTCACCTTCGGGCATCGGACCATATCAGCCCTCTGTTCACGTGGTGAATAACGAAAGTGTCTTATATTTTCACAGACTGATAGTCAGTGGATCATATCCTGCTGTTGGGTAGTGGTTGCAACCAACTGAGGTAGAAAAATGTATCAATTCCAACGGTTTCGTCAAACGGCATACGTTAATTTTCATGACGGATTTGGATGGTCACCTCCCGGACACATCAGGTCTTCGCTCGCACATGTCTGCATGCTTGAGTTCACTCACATTCACTCACAACGGTATAAACCACTCATTTTTTCAAGGAGTTATCAGGGTACCCAGAACTTGTTAATTTCTCAACACCATGAATTCGTACGATATTCAACAAGAAGTGAGTATTGTAAATGAGGGTTGCCCATTTGTCAGATTCATCCGTTTTCTTCGGATGTGACGATGATTAATTTTTATTTTATCTACTGTCTGCAAAGATAATGTCAAGCATCCATCGTAATTATTACCGGTGCAACTTGGCTGTTTGCATTTTTTTGGTCTATTTGGAGTTCTTATGTCTGCAGTTACCGTTATCATGGTTCATGTAATAAAACCAAATAATTAACTACTCTATTTTAGATGTTTAGTTTTTGGGACTGGTTTTTTCACAAATTGTGATTGCATGCGGTAATGGTACTTAAATTTCTGGTTCTCGTGAATCTCTACGAAATTTAGTTTCCTCCAAGACAGAAACAATCTTAAGGATGTTAACTTACACAAACTGGATGACGTCATCGTGAAATTCCCCACCTGACAATCTGGTGAACTTCATTTGGGACATGCTTTGGACAAATTTTGATGCAAGCGATTGACCTCGGCGATAATTCATGGCATATTTTCGAGAAGTGTTGTGCTAGGCAAACATTACTCGCAGTTTCCAGGACAGATTTAGATAAACTGATCTCACGGCAAGAAACTTCAGTGGACCAAAGATTTTCGGTTCTTTTAGGTGATCATATCCGTCATCCAGAAATGATGTGAGAAAAACGAAGTGCTTTTAACCCAACATCTTTTAGTTTGCAGTATCTGAAGAACCAAAAAAGACAAATTAACAAAATTTAGTGTGATGGTTTATCAACTCACCAATAAACTACGTGCGTACAATAATTCGAAGTACTATCCGGATGTATTAACCAATTACTGCCTCGAAATGTCACACGTTTTACTGTGGGTTAACAAATAATAACAACTTGGTTGGAGGATACAGCGGTCATTTTGATAATGCTTGCAGTATATGCTTCAGACATTCTTTACTTCAAAATTGGTTCATAAATGAAAAATGATGAAGGCAACTTTTTTTACTTGCAAACTTTCATGTACAAGGAAGCGCCCAGCTTGAGGACTTCAAACATTTTTTGACGGTAGTCAATTATATCGCGTAATTGTCAGCCGAAAGGTCAGAAATCCAAATTTCAGATCCTCCGATCAATTAGGTTAGGGACAGAAACTCGCTGTCTCCTGGTACGTGACCATACCTGAACTGTTTAAACCCTATGTGGTCCAATACCACTCCAGATTTCAGCCCAACGGATGCTGGGCCCAGCCACCCGTAGTAGGTCCTGTTGGACAGAACAATTACGAGAGCAGTTTAGCTGGCCCACGACCACAGTGGACCTTCCACTTAAGCCTAGAAGTGAGCCAGTGCAGGCGCATGCAAACCCTCTATTCGAAATAAAGGCCAGCAGATAGATATGTTTTCTTAAAATGCATAAGCAAGCTGGATCGGATGGATTCTTTTTCTTATTTCTTCCACGATGGTTGCAAACTGTTAACATCAGAGCTAACAAAACGCCTGGGATCAAACTGGGCACGGGAAGAGAGTCCTAGGGATTAGTGTGATTGTTCCGATCTACAAGAAGGATGGTAGGCCCTCAGACGAAAACCGAAGAGGAATTAGTTTAGCAAATGGTGCATCCAGGCTATTCATGGGCATTATCCTCCGTTGATTATTTATAGTACTTGAGAAAAGTGTACGCTTGAGAATCGAACCGGTTTTCGTCCCCTTCATGGTTGCATTGACCAAGTTGTCATTTTGCGCTAAATATTGGAGCATGTGTACATTCCGAGGATCCATAATTGCTGTCCTTCTTGATTTGGAAACTGTGTTCACCTCAGTTGAAGATAAATTCATTTTACTTATCCAGTTTCTACATACAAACGCTGAAGTGGAGTCGATGGTATAAGGGGGAAAGGCATGAAAGTTCTAACCAGTGGGCTGGTCTGTTTAGGTCTATCTAGATTTTCAGTTTGGGTTCCACGAGATCTTCCTAAACGATAGTTGGAGGCAAATGTTGAAACGATTCGGTGCTGCAATATATGCTATTGTCGCATTCGAAACTTTTCTTCTGCCTAATTTCTCAGCTTGCTACTTTGCAGTCGACCTTTACTACTCCTCGTTCTTTCTTCCGTTGGAGCAGATGATGCTGTCAGTTAGTAACGAAAACCGAAACATGCTGGCTCAAGGTTAATGGTAGCACAAACTGAATTGAACTGAACTCAACCGTAGTAGATTCTGGTGGCCACGGGCATGCCGCTTGTGTTATATATGAATGAAACAGGTTTTAAAATGATTCCACTTGGCACGACTGACAGACTGATGCTCAGGCTATTCTTTTAGGCGTTACCTTAGTTTGGAAGACTGAAAGAAACCATCTTGGTCATCAAATATCCAATCAATTTATTCAACATTACACTCCCTAACTCATTCGGTTCTAATGTTTACATAGTCAACATTAGCTTATAAATAACACCCAGTCTATTATTCCACTGTTGAAAATGCCGACTAATCCATCGTATCAAGGATCTCATTCTTCGTCACTGTAGTTAACTGAGATATCCATCGGGGTAGCATGTTATTGTTCATCTAAGACCTTTGCAGATTAGATTCACTGGCGAATTAATCACAAAGACCAGGGATGGGTTTTTGTTGCGCTATTCAAGAGAATGTCACGTTTCTTATTCTGTCACTGGCTTCTTCGTTATGCACCTTGACACCCTGACTTGAATCGTTGAAAATCTTGTGAATAATTCGAGCCAAATTAACTTTTCCGGCAGTTAGCCCTAAGCCTATTCCTTTGGATGCTAGTATATTTCGTTATTTTATATCGGACAGTTTTGGACTACGTGCTGTTTATTTGTTTGGATAAGCAAAGGATGGTTAATTTTACCCACCACATGCCGGACCTTATTGAGCTTTGGTCATCGATATGGGTGGCATCACTAGGGCTCAAGAATACCTGACTGCGCAGGGCTAAACATGAGTTATGGGCTTTTGCTGACAACTTTCATCACTATTTGCATCCATTACATTACTTTTATCAAGCGTCAGTTAGCAGCGGTTTGCACCAATCAGGTGCAGTCTTAATTCATTCGAGTTGACTGAACTACGTGAAGTTCGTAAGTGCATCCGACATGGTATTCGGTGGATGTTATCGTCAAGATAAATTTGATCACTCTTATTCTCAGTTCTCCTAGAACCGCATAAAAGTAGTATTTTCAGCATTACGATATTCCGCCCTCATACAGTCTTACTATATTGCGGAGTCTGATCATTTGCGAAGTCGAATCAGGCCTCCTTGCCTTTAGTCTTCCAGTTAAACTTACTAGTACGTGCCTGCGCTCGAGCATGAGTCCGATTTCCAAGGGCTTTCCATTCACATTAAACCTCGCTTTCAGTGAATTTTTACGCACAGTTGTTTTCAACTTTCTCCCTGATCTGGAACAGTCCAGTCCTCGTAGGATACACGTAAATGAAGTATTTGTCACTTAATTCCGAATCTACCACAATCAATAGGCATTTGTACCAGAGTTTGAGTCCGAACCGTACCTTATAATCCATCAAAGTAAGAAAATGGAACTCATACATGTACTGAATATCCAAATAACGTTTGGAGTTTTATTATCGCAATGAGCCGATAACTATCTCTCGACGTCCGCCTAGAACTCGATTTTCTTCAGCCTCAGGCAAATGAAAATTTTAATGAATCATTATTTCGTGGCATACTCCAGATATTTTGCTTCAGTTTACCTTCGTACACTTAACGCTGACATCCTTCAACTATTTTTCCGACTAATATTCCTTCGGCAATTATGTTAAGATAACTCCATTCGATTTATAACTATATCCCTATATCGCATCGGCGGATTTCGCCATTTAATGAACAGTATTTCAGCGTGCTGAAAGCTGTGTTACATTTTCACTCGTTGATTCTTATATCTCGAGTTTAGTACTTTGTTGTATGTCATAGTCCTAATGGCAGCTTCTCAATTTGCCGATAAGATAGTTTGTCGGCTTCGCAAATGCCTTGAGTAATTTTGAACTCCCCTGATCTTCCCTATCACCACCCGAGTCCACAGGGTTCGTGGTATAATTTTTATCATGCATCTGACTATGATAAGCCCAAGTGGCACTCGACGTGAGTTAATCCACTTATACCTTCAACACAGGAACCAAATGTTCAATCGCAGTGATAATGCAACTGATAAGCCACAATTGTTTAAACTCCGCCTTGTAAACCACAGCACATCAAAAGCCTAATAATAGTTTACGAGAAAAGAATTGTTTCTTTGCCTGGGAGCCAACGAACCTCAAGTGATACGTGGTGTCATGAAACACCATTTGGGAACATGTTTTAGGAAGATAGTCAGACGCCTTTCCGATTCAATCTGGAGAGCGCTGAGCAGTATCGCAACGTGGATGTCCGTACTTAAGAGCATTCGAGGTCACTATTGCAAAATAAACTGCAATTTTACCGCTGATGAATTAGGTGCTTTAGAAAGTTGCCCCGAAATCCATACAAGGTGTCCTTTTTCTGGCTCACAAATACCATGCGTACTTCGGCCGAATAATCCTGGGTGTTAAATCACTTGCCATTTTAGTTCTTTTCTAGTATCAGCCCGTGTCCTCTACTGTTGCTTGTTCGACTTACTTGTCAGATCAATTCACACTTGAAAGATTTCATTTTTTATTTCTATCTAGCAGACACTGTTAAGGACTGGATACATTCTCTTGTTGAACTGGGAATAACTAACAGCTGCTATGAGGTCTAATGCGAATACTACTGACCCAAGTTTTCTGTATTTGTGGGACGCTTCTGTTAACGTTTTCCCTTGCATAGTCGCACAAGCGGGTACAATGTTTACGTCAAAACAAGCGGCTAGGTTTAGTAGCTTGCGCCCCCCTGATTGCCGGAGTGTACTGAAGAAATCCGAGCAACAGCTGGGTCCTTGAAAAAAAGTACTGCTGAATCAGTCAAAAATGGATTAGCTTTATTGTTGCCAATATCCAGGTGATCATTTTTCTATCCCAGACGTTTTCGCTCACCCCGGATTGCACCAATGAGTGAAGTAGATAGTTGGTTGCTCTCTTGCCTAGAAAGGATGAACGCAACAAGACATTTGGTGAGTAAGCTGCCAATGATCGTAAGTGCGAACTTCTGATAAGACATTTTCGGTAGGGTATCGACATGAAACCGAAGATCACATTGAAACACTTGAAAACTCTTCCCTCAGAATGATTGCCCAATCAAAGGTTAATTCACTTCCCAAGTTCCTCCCCTGGAATCTCTCAAATCCAATTTAACACAACAAAAATTACCTGTGTCCAGTTTCCATTTAAAACCGATCAACCGATGACTAATGTACTTGACCTTGATCATCAGTTTTGACTTATCGAGGAAACAACAACACCAACAATGAAGGATCGGAAAATTCTGGCTAACTGGATTTTAAATTCACATTCGATACAGAAGTTTTTCCATGGGATGCACCTTATTGATTCTCCTGAACGACATATTTGGCTCAAGCCGGCATGACTGCTGCTTGTTTGTGAAATTTAGAAGAATGAGTTTTGAGAGGCGAAAAGTCTCAGTGACCTCGTTTATGTGTAATTCTATGACAATATTCATTTAGAAATCCTAGTAAATCCACATAAATTGACCATATAAGTTCGCAACCTCTTAGTGCTCACGCGGCGATCAAGAGTCTGATTTTCACTAAAATTCTGTTTAGTCTCCGTCATTACTGCGAAGTTCGGATACAATCCTAACAAACTCTGTAAATAAGAAGCTTAACTTTGCCAACGTTCTACCGATGACGTTTGTTATTAGGTATGCTTCTTTCCGCCTGTAAACTCAACCAACGCATTCTAACGCGCTCCGCTTCCTAGCGTTGGTTATTCTATAAGGCTGGGATAGTGCTTCCTGGAACAATCCCACTGGTTTGTTTCTGTAATGACTACTCTAACGTATACGTGATTTTTATATGATCCTATCTCACGATTATTATACTATCTAAAATATCCGAGTACCACGCACATATTGCCTTCTGTTCCATTATATAACTAGAATTAATGAGTGAAGTTGTCAAGACTTCTTCTCAATCCATCTGTGCAAGTGCTGCTTAATCTAGCCCTGTGTATTCCCAAATCGAACGGTTTAAAAATCCAGGGATGAAATACCTATTGCATTGCAGTTTCCCAACCTGCCAGTTAATCCCTTTAATGCTATTCTCATTCAAAGGATTTCGTTCGGCACAAATGTTAAGAGCGACACCCCAATACCAGTATGAATTTGTATTTCACCTAACATTGAGTACTTCGACTGCCAAGATTCTCCTTGCTCATGTTTTATCCTTCTCCATTTGTTTTGTCCAGCTTATTGCTCTGCGACACAGTGATTTTTCCCAGCATAGTTTTAATTTAAAAGCACTTTTTAACTTTAGAAATTGGGTGGAATTACAAAAATAAACGAAATTTAGCATGAACCACTTGTGCAAAAGAATACTTCAGTGACTCGGTATACAAGCATTAGTCATTCAGTAGAAGAGTTTAAATAACTGTTAAACGTCCACAAAAGTTCTATTCATTTGCACGTATCATCGCAAATTGCTGTTTAGCCTGTGCAGTATTCCGATGGGGCATTTATGAATTCAGGTGGGTGAGTGATGATTACATGGGAAGCCCTAAATCGCATTAGTCATGCGTTAAGTCTTAGCTACACCACAGTGCAATTAATTTACGAGCAACATCTTGCACGTTGTATGAAACAAACTTGCACACTGCTTCCATCGATGGCACGATTGCACAGATCTGGATGATGCATGGGTTAATAAATTTCTCTTCTCTTGATTACCAAATGATTAAGTCCAATGCATTAATGCTTAGTGGTATCAGTATGACTACAATGACGATCGCCTAACACACTATTTCTCGCAGTGATTCTGCCGGATCCGAAGTCTCACTGAACAAAGTTTTACTAGGAATGCAAGACTGGCTAAAACATTAGATGCAAAGATTGCGTCAAATATAAGTAAAGATTTCCAGTCACAGGGACTGTTTTTTTGAAGTACTGTTAATGTAGCATCAGTTTACAACTTATTGTCAAAAACCATAAGATTGCGGTACAACTGTTTATCACATTTTGGGAGTAACCAGCAGTACAAATCCTCCGGGCCCAAGCCTCGATACGAACACGAATGACACAACTGCCAGCGTTCGGAGAAACTCTCAGCAACTTATTCAACTTCATCAAATCTCGCCAAAACTGAAGTCTTCAATGTACTTAGACTAATTACAGAGAAGTCAACCTCAAAACAGTCGATCACTGTAAGCGGTAACCAGTGGCACTCCAAAGCCAGTGACTAATGGGTACTATTCCATATCAACAAAGGTATATCACCATCGAACTGCTCCGACGAATTGATAAACTAGTGAATGATCTTCACTTAAACCGACTAATCGAAGTCAGTTACAGTTTGCACCAGCCACTTCATTTCATTTTCACCTTAAACGGTACAACACTGCTTTGTTATTAACTTCAGACAAAATGAACAAGTCAGTTTCACAGAACGAAATAGTGTTAACTCAGTCGTGAGCTTAGGTCT
>LUCM01010235.1:25600-76077 GCA_008360955.1 Fasciolopsis buskii | reverse complement strand
AGGCTGGTGCAGCTTACGCTGGATTGAAGCACTTGTGGCGTCGGCCTGATATTTCGCTGAAATTGAAAGGTCTTGTGTACTGTGCTGCAGTGCGTTCAGTTCTGTTGTGCGGTTGCGAAACGTGGAGTATGTGTGTGGGCGATGTTCGTCGGTCGGAGATTTTCGACAACCGATGTTTACGTAGTATGGCTAGGATTGGATGGAGTGACCGGGTGAGTAATATTGAGGTTAGGATTCTGGTATTGGGTGCCACTTCTGAGAATAGCTTGTTTCAGCGTATGAAACTTAGTAGACTACGCTGGTTGGGTCAAGTGTTGCGTAGGACGAACACTCGTCTACCATGCCGTGCCCTATTTTGTGTTCCTCCTAAGGAATGGAAGAAGCCATGTGGAGGCCAACAGATGACGTGGCAACGTGGGATGAGAAAATGTACAGCGAAGTTAGGTAAAGTAGGTGTCTCACGCCTTCGTGGTTGGAGTCCGGAAGACTCGTCGACTTGCTGGCTGGAGGCACTTAAGGATATGGCAGTGAACCGTGAACAGTGGTGATCGTGTTGTTATTTTCTATCGAATCAGAATGATCGAAAACACGTGCGTTTGTACAGTTAGGCTGTGTTCCGTGTGTTGGCTGCAGCAGCATCTTATCTTTTCCCGCCTGTGTAGGTCCACTCCCTGTTCGCCTTGGATATTCGCTCTTTTCATATTAACGTGTAACTCTGGGGAAACGCAGCGGTCAGTGAAGCTTGCAGTTTTAAGCTGAACGATAATGATGATGACGCTGAAACCAAGGAATATTAACCACGTTGATGAGTGTTTGAGCTCTCAGAATCCTATACGACTTTAACTTTGCTGCCTTTTTCCTTGGTTTCTCAGTTTTCCTGGATTACTTCGTGGGGCGGGCAGTTTTCGGGGTTCTGCTATAGTATTGCATGCAGAATAAAGACGATTATAATAGTCTGTTCTGAGACTCATTGGTAGAACTGTATCCATAGCCTCTGGAGAATGAAATTTCTAAGATGCAGCTTGGTTGTCTCAAGCAGAATTAACAGGCGGATCTACTACTCATCCATAGTGCAATAACACCAGCCAGTAAACTCAGGTGCATGCCTCTTGAAAGTGAAAAAGCATAAGTATTGATGAGTTGTGAAGGACAAGATCGAGTTATCAATAACTCATAAAGAGCAATCACTCAGGTGTCCCAGACCTAGGTCTTAGGAGTCTGATCGGCTATCCGCATTGTTACCAGAATTGAGCTGACACTCGAAAATCGTATGCGATAACGTAAAACTGTGAAAGTCCGACTGTACTCATGCACGGTTCTTTTTGGATCAAACCGAAACGTTGTGTGAGCCTGCAACAGACCTCAGTCTTGAATTTTCAGGTCGTTTACAGAGTTCACGGTCAGTTCAGTTCATTCTCTGAAAGAAGTATAAACATGGTAACATTTGTACAAACTCCAACGTCACCCCAAAGTTGCATAAAGGCCAGTGACAGTTAAGTTCGTCGCGAAATGCGACTAGGTATACATCCGAGCCATAATAAACTAGAATTTGAAGTCATCGACCAAGGTGAGAGCGCAGTTACATTAAAGGGTACGGAAAGCTGAAACAAGTTAACCAGTGATACAAACCGACCGGACACATGGGTATACAAGGTAGAGTTTATCAAGTCTCGTACGTTATAAGATGGTTAAAAAGCAGAGGTTGGGGTTAGTTAACTAAGCACTTTGAAGGTTCAAGTCACACAGAGAAATAAAAATAACAAAAGTGAGCTGAGCACTTTGGACTTCATAACCCACACGACTGTATCTACTAAAGGTGCCCCGGACTACTGTCGACTTCCTTAAAACGTACTAAGATTCAGTGAATAACGTCTACCCCGTGCCACCTCGCCCTTCAAATTGGACAAACAACTTTCTTGAGCACACAAATAATGAATGTCAAAAATCATCACTCTTACCCTCGATTGTAGTCTCCTTCGATAAAAGTGCTAGGCTGCAAGTGAAATCATGTTTCGAAGGAAGTAGTCATTTAGTCGTTTATTCATCAGAGACTGTGCAAACGTTTTTACTGTTTTTATGCGTGGGCAGCAAGCACTTTCATAATGAAAGTGGCTTGCGCGATCCCTTTTGACTGAGTAGGGTTCCCCAGCAGAGGCTAATGGTACGCCTATAGACAAATTACGTAAATTGTCTGCGTGATGACTTTGTGTGCAAAAGGGCACGGGTATCAGAAAGGCAAGCTGTAAGTTGGAAATGAATAAATTGCAGTCATTAAGAACTTGGTTTAGTCAAAAAATTTTTCAGCAATTTATAAACGTTATAAATGCCTACATATAATCATGCTAGAATTCACTTACCACTCCGTAAGTTTTGCGAGGCCTGTGTCTGCCTAATTTGTATCTAGATATTTCTTGTCAAATCCAATTTTGATTTGGTTGGAGCCGTTGGATCCATAACGGCAATAAACCGCGCTCCAGTTAGAGCTAGATACTCTTACTTTCGAAAATGTCCGTTAATGTGTGTATTGTCGAATAACTGTTAACAGAAACTGTAAACATTACTCTGGTCAGAATAAATTATTCATTTGGTGACCTGGATAGAATAGCATATGCCTCAGAAAATGATCCATGAAGAAATAACACCATAGCACTTTAATTTTTTGCTTAGTTACCTGTAGTTTGACGAACAATTTTTTTCATTCACCGGTAACTAGCAGAACGTATTTTCGTTAGAGCTGCAGGTTAATTCACCCCAGAGCTTGTTCACTATTCAGCATTATATTCAGAACTGGCCTGACGCTTCTGGATACTTCTATCTACTCACCTGTACAATTACTGGAATAAAAATAATTTTTTCATCAGCTTAGTGATAAATTGGGCTGAACAACAGAGATGAGCAAAAAATTATGTGGGCTAGGAGTAAAAGAGTGTTGTGTCGAATGCACTGTCAAATGTATAGTAACTGTTTTGGGCACTAATTCAAGTCCAATCGTTAACGAGTACCCTCGATTCTAGAAGTGCATATTATCGCGTTTATGGCAATGAATATGGTCCCGTCTGCTTTTATTTGGCAAAAGCCTTCGTGCAGTTGGTCTTTATCCTAATCAGTACGCTTGCATCTGTAGTATGCAACTTATCAGTTTACTTGTTTTTAGAGTCCATTAGCATCTGACGTATCTACAGGCATTTTGACAGGAAGTCTATCACCGAACAGACATGAAAGTCAGACGCCAGTCACTCGTTCTGCACAGGTTTTTTTCAAGCTAACCGGGTTCCTTACTTGGATCGAGCAGTCTCGACTGCGTGTTACGGGAAACTCGTACAGTGTATACCGCATTCTTTACATTCGCAATGTGCTTATTGTTTCATGGTATGCCCATCTAAATTGGAAAATTAAATCCAGCAAAGCAGACGTTTTCCATACAGTAACAACTTATTCATCAGACAGTCTTAGGCACATTCTAGGTAAAATGACTGAGTGAAGAATGATGTTGCGAGTCCCTTGTCTGTATCACTTATTGCACTAGCTTTCAACGAAAAATCCTTGACATTCCATTAGATTTCCTGCTTTGCCATGAAAATTTAGGCATACTACCTTTGTTTCACAAACTGCGTCCCTTCCTGCTGTTTGGAATATATCATCTTTTTCAGCAAACCAAGCACATTATTGAGGTATATATCTATATTAGTATGCACAACAACTTTTTGTGGAATTAGGGCATTCTACACTAATTAATCTAAATTTGGTACCATCTAAAAAGCACTTTTGTTAAAAGTACCTTCAGATCTCATCGACGCTTTAACTACATTTAAAGACATGGGCCGTAACCTCCGTGCATTTTCCCAAACGAGGGAATAATCGTCGTACTCACGAATACCTATCAAATGAATACCGAAGGTTATCGAAGTAGATACAGCTGACACGAATTTCATCCAAAAATCCGTCTGACTTCATCCCAGGACCTAACTGACTTTTTCTGCACACACCAAATACTGAAGTAAGTGACTGCTCACTCGACGTTAGGGTCAAAACCAAACGTGTGGCCAGTTCGAGAGAAGTAGGACAATTATTTTGAAAAAGAGCTTATTGAAGCAAACAAATAACCGAAGTAAATTAATCCCTTTCTGCTAGGTGAATATGTGTTCCTTCTTGCTGAATGTCTAAGAAGCTTTTATGCTATCTGTTCTTTGTTCAGGGTATTGTTGTCAAAATATTGGTTTTGCAGTTTGCAAAAATTAATCTGGGATCTAAAGCTTATTGATGTTCCGGAATGCGAACGCCTTTAACGTCACTTGTGGGCTTTGCAGCGTGCACAAAAACAGTGCCGTTTCCGGTACACGTGAGCAGATAGGTTCATTTGAAGTCTGCTCTCAGTGCCATCCGCATGTAAGGTTAACCCGTATCAGGTTAAACAAGCAGCAAGCCATCCAGCTGAACAAAATGGTATTGATAACATCAGTATGGTATCTAAGGCTGGACTGTCCCTTTCAGCTACCACCATTATCATCTTTTTGAGTAAGGTTTTCCTCGATATTTGAAGCAAGTCTCTCAACGACCTTTTTATCCGAAATCTTACATCTTGTAGATCAAGGCTATCAGTCTACCTGTGTCCTCAGTCCACTTTACTCGTGTCAGTTTAGTTGGCTAAATCCAAACTATTTTACCGCTAACAAATCATTTGTGAGCCATTCCGTGTTGTCTTGCAACGTTCAACAGAATTTCAATTCTACAGTTGACAAGGGTTTAGATATTTGGGTAAATTATAACTACTCGTAAGCAATCATCGGTATCTTTGATCTTCTGAAATATTCCATCAATAACTCATTCGGAAACCTGGAAGTTGGCTCAGTCAAGGAAACGATTGTGAACTTTGTTGCTATCTTGTCAAGTGAAACAGCAGTCATTTATCACTAACTTTAACGTTGAAATTGAGCAATTACCAGCTGATTGCAGCAATGGACAAATAAGTTTCTTCGGCTGAAATGACCAATTACAAGGACAAGATAATTTCTTCCCACTCGCAAATTGCCTAACATTTATCTGCAAGTGGTCCGCATACCCAAACTGAATTCTGGTAAATTTGCATGAGGTAGCTTTTATAAATTATTCCAAAGAACGGTTGTTAAACAGTTTCTTTTGTTTTGCGCACTTTTCTAGGGTGCATTGGAACCTTAAATAAGTTACCTTTGTAGCAAGATTGCTTTGCCAAGCGAGCTAAGCAAGCTTCCTTCTCCTATCGCCCGTATATTCAGACGTGTACTAAAAAAACTTAATAAGCCTCTTGCCTATAAAATCTGACAAAATGATTAGCTAATTCCATCCCCCAATAACAATTCTGGTATGCTGACTTAAAACTTGCAAAAATAAAGCCATAAGACTATTATCGAGGATAATTTTGCACTTGGCCCAGCAGTGACATTAATTTAGGCAGCCGCCATCATGCATGACGATTGACTAGATTTCGGTCGCGAATAAGGATCCACTGGGTATCAGCCTGAACTCCAAAATGATGCCCAAATGTTTTCATGCGGATAGGACCGTTCACATTGTCTGTAACCGACTTGGTTTAACTGAACGCTTCTTGCAATAAACTGCAGAATTTTCATACTTATGATTTTGGGATGCAGAATATTACACAACTATTTTTCATGACCTTTGGCATCAACCAGCGGAGCAGTTTGAAAACTTCACAAGGCATTTCCACGTCGTACAGAAAGTGCTGATCGACTGAGTTTTTCCATGGATGTGACCAAACGGCTAGAACTACCTCGGATGCTGTGTCTCAAGAGGATACAGGTGAAGTCACACTTATAGTTAGCTTTTTATGACCAGAAATGACCGGGTAGAATATATTCTTGGTTGTCCGTTCTATCCCGATCGGTCCTGAGGCTATATTCAAATGAATTTTGCTACCCTATACATAGATATATAAAGATCAACGTGCTTTCAACGAATGCCAAAATAAAATAGAAGCTTACGATCAATTTTCCTAGGCATTTTTAACAGCAAGTATATTGACCTGTTCAGCGGATTATCTCAACGAAGGACTAAGCAACTCACTGTAATCTCATTTTAATCACTAGAAAAGCAAATAACACGGTGATTCGTCTGAAGATTTTCTTAGTCAGGTAACGCTAATCATCCGAAGGAGAATGGAGGGTCCGAAAGTATGGGTTTTGTTGTCAGTAGTGTTTTGCATAAGGATGGGTGGAAATTTTCCATGGAAGCACATGACCGATTTCGCGGTTATTGTTGCTAGTCAGGTATGCGTACCCGGTATTGTCTTCTTCAAGAATCCTCAGACTTGTAGACTTCGACGGACAACCGTGTGATTCTTAAATGGACATAGCATTCATTCGCTTTCTTAGTGGTTCATGTGAGATTCCAGTGAGGAGCTAATAAAGGAGTTGACGTAGGTTGGCCACAAAGTGTGGGAACTGAAGCACTACTTTGCAAACTTCAAGTTTAGATAGACTTGCTCACTTTCTTAAATACAGGAGTGCATTTTGATAGCACAAGTCATCAGAAACGTAATTTACCTACAAGTTGAAGATAGGAGAAAAAAAGACCTAACCCTATAAGCACCAACGAGGGAGACCTTCGAATCTCGCACTTCTATAGTGTAAAGTTGGCTGCATATCCCAAAGCTTGAGGTTGAAAGATGGAGTTCAAAGGCCGTCAGCCAAGCATAGTAAATATCAGTCCCACATACCACTAGCAAACAGTCATAAGCACCATACTGAATTTCGCATCAACCACAAAATTCTGATCAAAATTAATAGTAATTATTCTTACTGCTTTTCACCTCCATTAGGTGCTGGAACATGCCTATCGCTGAAAGCCAGTAAACTGAGGTTTTAACCATGAACAAACTCAGTATCTCAAAATAAAATCGACACACCAACGAAGACCATTTTTCGCCAGTCTTCCTTTTTGTGATTAAACATTTTACCGCCGCTGATATTATTCGAACTATGGATGAAAGAGGTGGGCTGAACATTGAGTGGCTCTTGATAAGTAATCATCGCATGAGGGGTATAACAATGGATTTGCACTCTGGCTTGCGTGGACGTTTGCGTACACGGGTGTCCGCATTTCAATCAAAATAGGGGGCATCCGTCACCACTTGTGAATCTTTGCAACTGGCTATTCGTAGCTTGACTAGTGGTCTCCCCTTTTTTGGTGCGTCACAGCTGAATTCATGACATGAATTTCTAGCTTATTCGTATCAGCTGTTTGTATTTGAATCCTATATTTATCCAATAATTGTTTGTTGCCAAGATTTTATGGGCTAGCTGGAAAGAGTTTTTCTCTCCTGCTTATTATGCATTTCTCCGTTCCCTGTTCCTTGGGCAATATACTATCCGTTCAAACAAAATTACAGTGTCTGTTATTTTCACTGCAATTATTTGCACCAAAATGTTCGACGAGAACATGCGTGCTTTTACAAAAGTGATTATTTCGACAACCATTTATGCACAAGGGAGAAAAGAAAAATAAAACCGTTTTCCTAGCCATTAGTTATGCTTCGGAAAACCACGAAAGTATCACCTAGGCATTCATCATATAGAAACTCAATGCACCGCTCGTCAGTTAAAAGTAGCATACTAAATTCTCTTTTTAAGGAAGTTATCTGCAAAATGGAGATTACTGAATCAGGAATTGCTCCTCCAAATGAAAAATTCAACCGCATTCATTCAAGTCTTTTGGCCGGGTGCAAGGGGCCCGATGTTATGTAAGTGAGTATTTAGTGTGGTGAAAACTGGTATTTTACCGAAAATGCGATTAGCCTTCGAGAGGTTCGTTTCACGGTGGTCCCGCTGTGAAGAGTTTGACCTCTACGCGGAAGTCTCGGTTGTCGTTCTTGAAACTGATTTTGGGATAAACTGCGAATAAGACTTAATTTTGCTTATTTATTTGGAAAAATTGATTCTTTTGGAATGACCTTTCCAGTGGTGTCACCAAATCGGTTAAGATAAGATAAATCCGAGAAAATGCTGATGTTCCCCATGGTGATGAGGTCCATATGTTATAACTGGGGATACTGCTAAATGTTCGTAATTGTTATATAACCCCTATTGATTATCGCGTTAGTTCTAGTCAGTCTTCACTTATAACACAAATAAGTTAATATTGCGCAGTGAGACCACAAACAAATACACCCAATGCAAAGGCGGATTTAGTTATACGGACGTTGAAATTATTTGACCAGAGTTTCTTCTACTGATGTGTACAATTCAGGATGGATCTGGGCCCGTAATATCCACTGTATAATGTGACGACCATTAAATCCCGGTGCACGATTCAACTTAGCTGGATGAAGCCGTTCCACCGGACGCATGGTACACGTGATGCAAATAATTAGCAATTACGTATCAAAATTCCTGAATATGGTATTTGCGAAAATTTTGATGACTAACATTTTTCTTTAATTTGATTGTTTTCGGCGACAAGATTTTCAGTGACTTCTAATTGGAAGTACAGTTTGAAATATGTCAAAAGAACGTTGCCTTCCTGAGTGTAACCAAACTTTGTGGCCTGCAAATCCTGTT
This sequence comes from Fasciolopsis buskii, assembly GCA_008360955.1. Classification (NCBI taxonomy): domain Eukaryota; kingdom Metazoa; phylum Platyhelminthes; class Trematoda; order Plagiorchiida; family Fasciolidae; genus Fasciolopsis; species Fasciolopsis buskii. The sequence continues at coordinate 67,525 of LUCM01010235.1, read as the reverse complement.
AGATGTGCTTCAAAACATTTCTAGCTGAACCCCCAAGCAACAGAAGATTTTGCATTTGGGATTTTAGTATTAGCTGAATAACTACTTCAGCAGTTGCTATAATTTAATTATCGAATTGCAAATCAAATTAATCAAGGACAAGAGATACCACATAGGCCATTAGACAGCTACGATTTCTTGAATGACAGTCACCGTATTGTCCAAGAATTACTCCATTTCCTGAAATCATGCACACTGGCCCGTAATCAATTTCGGAAGTTTCTTATGCTCGCTTTCAGTTTTCGTCTAATGAATCCCAGATTAATTTCAGTGAGTTCGTAAGGGGATAAACCATGTGCTTTAGTAATTTTCACTTGGTTGAACTGCACCAAGTCTTATAAAACCGGATCCAAACACAAATGCTCCATGTCAGAAGCCATGGTCTGGAGTTCCCAACAAAAACCCATGGGTAAACAATACTGATGATTCCTAAGATTTATGGGTAGTTTAGCGTCGATTCTGCTCGGTGAATCGTCTTCTGACCAGCTTCGAAATGCTCCTCTACGACGCCAGCTAATCTGGTGAAGAATGACCGTTTAGTCCACGACTTCGCCGAAAAAAAACCAAATCAAAAGAGCAGCATTTTGCACTAAACAAAGCCGACATAGACATCCTAGCTGGGTCGATACCTATCTTTTTCTTTAAATTTTCTAAACCCGAGGTTGGAGTCTCTTCAATGCACGCTGGATGTATACCTCATTGGCGATGTACAGCAAAGGTGAAATGGCTGTACCAGATTTTCATGCCCGTCAAAGCCTAGTTGATTAAACACATCGCATGAAGAACAGCTTCTCTAGAATAAGTTGACCGGCAGTGGTCAATTAGGTAGGGTGGAGATAGTTGGACGTTGCATTTGCGAAATTGGACCCATCCCACCACTATCAGTCAACTCGGCATATGGCAGCTTTTCTATGGCCAGTGTCTCTTTCGTGAATTATTTTGCGCTCCTCGGGAAACAGACAAAAATAAGAATTGGAAAACTATTTACAATATTGTTACATATCATTCTGGGAACGGGGGATTATCTATTGATAACTTAACGTATCACTTGAAGGTAATGTCTGGACCGGAAGAGAAGTAGTGGGTACCTATTGGAAAGAACATCCCAAAGTGAAGACCCAGCGTCTACCTTCTCGTGATTCATTTATTTCTGTTGTCTCGACCTGAAAACCCAGTATGGTACTGTTCGAATTTATACAGAATTGTGCTAGAATCTAAAGGAGTGTTAGGAAAATCAAATGGTACACACCAAGTATGTTCTTACTTTTTGAATTAATCATCGACGCAGCGCACTAAAAAGTCTCATTACTTCCGGTCTGCCTCAACTAGCACATAGTTCGTGTACTCCTGGTATTCCTTTTACTTCGAAGATCAACATGTGGCCAGTCTGTTGATTGGTGAGCATACACCCGAGATGGTCCGAGCTTGCTTACAATAAGCAATCGCAAACACCTGCATACTGAATCCGTTTCGGTTGGACTCCGCGCTTGCTAATTCCAATATGTTTGCAGTGTTTCCAAGTCCAATTCTGTGTACCGGTTGACGCAAAATTGGCCGTTACATCCCTGGAGTTCTTTCACAGACTGCACAGGGTGCATTCGAGAAAATCAAGTGTGTGGCACGAGAAAGCCGTTGAGTGAGCAAGCTTCAACTGGCGTGTGCGAGCCAGCTTGCGCTTGCGCGCAAACTTGCAAAGGAACTGTCTAGCGTGAACTAATCCGGTTAACTCAATGTTCAAACAATTCGTGCTTGGTCAGCATCAGACTGAATACTGACACGTCCAGTAATTATCTATCCGCGATCATTGCAGAGGCAGACTGGTGACGGAGAGAAATTTGGTCAGCCGAGGCTGCTGAACGGCAAAGCTCCAGAGCACCGACCTCTGGAACTTGCTCGAATGTATCCGAACCATGTGTGAGTACTTCATTTCACTATGAGGCCTGTGCGGGCAACATGTTCACATTGCAGGAATTAAGTTGCTTAATTATCACACCAGTTATAACCCAAGTACATAGAATGATAATAGCAAATAATACTTTATACGTATTACGTTGGAAAATGCACTCGGACAAATAACAGTCGTTACGAGTTAGCGTTCGTACTTAAGTAAGTGTGCTAGGACGGTTGTGCATATCAGTAAGATTTTTGAGTGGAACACACTTTTCTCTTCTGCAGCTTGCACAATATCTGTGCAAAACCTTTCATCGCATAAGGCTCACTTTTGTGTTGACCGATGAATCAGGTGAAGGGTCCTATTTTAACTGATCGCTTGAGCCGGACATAAACGCTAAACATTTTTTTACCAATGTGAATTCAATTTAGGGTATTTGAATACCAGTTTAGCGTTTTTACCATCCCCGTTCAATTTCAGGCTATAGCCAATCTTTTTTCTTAGTTTCACCATCCAGGGAGATTCTACTGTATACTACACATTACCATTCTAATTCAAGTAGGAGAGCGGAGTATGAAACCACCAAAAGGAATCCACGATCAACAATAGAGCAATGCTTATACCGTAATATTGAAGCATATTTCTATTCCTTCATACACAATATATACAAGTCATTTACAAAAATGAGCTGTTGTTTTTAAATGGCTACTAAATCAGGCAATGAACAATAGAGGCAGTGTGTGATTTTCCCGAATCTAAGTATGTGAAGAACCCAAGTGACAAGAGGACACATGCATCCGCACAGTTCCTTGGTCTCGTTTCCGATACATGAGTCGAAATCGAATTATTTATCGTCATACAATTCAGTTCCTCTTGTTTAGTTGATGAGTAAGTCATAAATAATAAAAATGGGGCTGCACATTTATCCAATATTGAAAATGGTACAGCAATGATATAGGTAGAAAAAAGTGATAAATTTCTGGAGAGGTGAAACCCGTGCTCTGGTTTTATCGATCTGGTGATTCACTCCGAACTTTAGATAACAGCCGGTTTTCATCACCACAAGACTGTTTTAGATTGCAATCTGACTGTCTGCTGTCCTATACAAACATTCCAGGAAGTTTTGCTCTACCTAGATTCTCAGTCTATTTCCGGGTGAAAAAGGCAGCTAACAGGAAATAATACAAAAATACTCACTATTTACGGATTCAAACTGCTCCAAACTAGTAATTCTGTCTCCGCCATTAAAAATTAGCAAGTAACAGTTAATTTAAAGTTTGTCATATTTGAAAATTTTGGATCTCGTTACGGAAACATTTATGACGGCAGCGATGGGAAAAAGGGAATCTAAATGAATAACTGATGTGAAAAGAATTTCGAAAAATTACCTTGTTTAAATAGCACAATCTTTCCCCATTAATGTGGTATTTATGAATCCCTCACTTTTCAAGAGCGAAATAATTTACCCTTGAAAAAAGAGGGTTACAAGATTGGCCAATCACTTTGTGTTTCAGAACCTGCTTGAATCAGGGGAAACTGCTAGTAAGTTCTTGCAAAATGCGTATCCCATAATTCAGCTTACGTTTACCAGGTATTCGCTTTTGTCCTCTCACATTCATGAGAGCAACTCCGCCACCAGAAGTTAGGGAGCTGAAAGTCCTCAGCAGAGGTTATCTGAGATGCACGATCATTTTGCAGCATTCCGAGAGGCAGTCAAGACCAGGAGCCGCCTCGGAGCTTAATAAGCCCACCCCGACAATATTCAGATATTTGGAGACTGCCCTCGCTACCGATGACTAATCCTTGATAAGTTGTCTAGGGAAGATAACTAAACCCGGATTCCAAACCCACTATGATTGGCCTACGAAGCTTAATTCTGTAAGCACACCAGCAGCTGTGGCAAAATAGTGCACCCTGGATTTCTGGTCTCATTCAAAGGGCGTATCAATTGATAAATCATTCATCGGATCACATTGGGCTAGGGACTGCGCCTTCCGTCCTGTTGCCTTGTGGGTTAGGCTGTGAAAAGCCAATGTTCGTGGGCCCCTAAGAAAACCGTCCGGGCAAACTAGCAGTAGTATGTCCTCAAATCGAGCCATGGATAATCATATCAACTTTTTATCGTTTCACGATCTCATGCTGTTCCACTATTACAAGATCATATGCTCACTCACCACCATAATCGGAACCTATCTTGCACCGCACCCCATCCCCCAGCTTTTGTTTCTGGCATTCATGACACTTCACCCTAGAGACGCTCCAATCTTGGCACTGGATGTAACCAGGTTTCCGACAGAACCGTCTACTCTAAGACCGCCACAATAAATCACATTACTAAGCTCCGAATGCAATTTGAACTGGTTAACTGCAACGTACGCATGCTTATGCAAACAGGACAAAAAGCTAGCTTAGCTCAAACATTACAGTCACTACCACTAGACATGTGTTGCCTCTCAGAGATGATAACACAATGCTCAGGCTCCACAATCAGGTCAACGTCCTCATTTAGCCCAAATGCCAAGTTCTACCTACGGCTGTCGGGAGACCCGAATACTGCGGCATCCGATCAGGCAGGTGTTAGAAGTGATCTAAGCCTCACAGTCGAGGCAAACATGTCAGATCGTGGTCCAGGTAATGGCTAACTTTGGCAGTGTGGTTCCGAAGCTCCTGTATAGCGACCAGAAAATGAGACCGTACACAAGGTTTGCTCGTCATTTCCGTTTACCCCCCGGCTGACTGCAGTCCCTATGCAATGAAAGGTGACTTCTACCGACAGCTTCTTGTGCTCCTGAACACAACTCATCGAATAGATTTTGCGATCCTCGCCGAGGACCTTGATGTGCGCGTCGGCCGCCCGAGGCAGGGCGAACGTCAGCTAAGCGGCAAACTTGGTCTCAAATTTTATGGCTCGGAATATGGGGACAGAAGCCCGACATTCTATGCTGACCACCTGCCTTTTCTAGCAAGCATAAACTTTCGCCACTCCAAACGAACCATCATCGCTTGGCGCCCCCGCCCATGTAAATAATTGGTCTCAAACAGACCCCATAGCGATTACTTGCCGATGCGCTATCAGTAGCAACATACCTTGACCCCGATCATGCATTAGTTTACGCTACTATATGCTTGTAAGTTGGAGACTCTAAATACTTCAGCCATCCTCGTCTAAATACCACAATCTGACCGACCCCCTACTGCTATAAGCCTGTTAGTCTATGCCGAGGCAAATACTGGAATCCACCACCGTAGCTAATTTTGACCGAGAGAGGGAACACATGGAAGAAGTTTTACTAAAAGCTGGTATGACCAGTTGTTTTAGATTCATCAATTACATAGGAGTTACGTTTCTCCGAACTCTTTGTCGCTACCTGCTAATCGTCAACAGATTCCCGCTGACGCAAAACACAACGAAGCACGACGGGAAATTTGATCGTGTCTGATTAGTAGTCTGCATCCTGAGTGTGAAAACTGTTGGTCGGAACGTGCCGTTGAGATGAAAGCAGGTTCCGTTTCTGGTAACTCCAGCGAGATATTTTAGCTCATTCGCGCCAACGGATTGCGGAAACTAGATGTTAGCGAAACATTTCACGAAACTTATGGAACAACAGTAACAGACTTGCCGGGTAGATTGGAAAGCTGAGCAGAAAACTTCCACTCCCAATCTGACTGGCCAAATGTTGTTTCTTCACCTAGCACCCTACACCCCCTTTTTGAGCAGTATCAGAAGGCCCAACGACGGAAGTGGATATGTGAAGTAAACTCCAAATTTTCAATCCAAACAGAGCATAAGGACCATAGGAGGTCCCTCCTGCACCTCTCAGAGGTGGGGAGTTTGTTCTTTTGCATTCATTGAAATACTTGTTTTCGGAGAGAAGGAAAGGTCCTCCCATCTTGCTGTGAATCGAAAGTGGCTGCTGTTTAGAAAAAGGTTACCACACAGTGTATACCAACCACTGATAAATCAGTTTGATCTCTGTCGCTTCAAAGATCCTAGCGTCCGTTGTCCTCTATAGACTTTCTCCGCTGCACGAACTCCTATTTCGCTAAGAGTTAGCTGGGTTCCGTTATTGCCGTGTCTGCACGGATCAGATCTCAGCCCGTCGCATAATTCTTGAACATTGTCACATTTGCCAAAGGCCAAACCTCGTCGTGTTAATGGATATCAAGGGCGTCTTGGATTCTGTCGACAGGCCATCCCTGCAGATCTGTATGCTGAGGAGCGAAGGCTCTGTACCGGGTGACCTTGGGCAGGGTAGGGATGTATGGGCAACGCTTTTCGTCCTTTGCTGATGAAGCAATGCTCGGCAAAGACGTTCCATCTCCTTGTTCCTCTTTATCTTCGCAATGGACGATCCGTTTCTCAGAGCCCTTCGCTGTATTGCCAACTGTGGTGTGGAACTTCTATCAGGTCCCAGGTTTGCTAACTCATATTTTGCTGGCGACCTCCTCCTGTTTTGAAGTGTCCCTTAAGTTGTTCAGGACGCCTCAAACTACTCAACCCCAGAAGTCAACATGTATGGCATGAGCTTTTCTCCCTCCAAATGCAAAGTGCTTTTCAAAGACTGTCAAAGAGATCGTCCTACAATCTATCTTTGTGGGGAATTTTGAAAATGGTCAAATGTCTCCTATAACTGGGAAGTTGCAATTCTGTTGGCGTGAATGTCGCGGACCAGCTCTCGCTGCATCTCTAAGAATTGTGCAGCCTTTGCCACTCTCGGACATATGTATACATGGATGTATAGTCTTACATTATAAACCCGATTTGTATATAACCGGAGAAGTGCGCAAATATATACGGTTTGCAAACTTTGCAGTACAGTTCAAAAAGCGGAATCTAGTGTCATATAGGATTGATGGGAAGGCATAACTGATGACTGATGCTTTGTGGGTTAAGCGCTAAACAAGTGTATTCATTGGCAAGTCCTTAACAGTTACCCTCCGAATAATGCCAATATTCTCATAAGTCTATAAAAACTTATATGTTTAGGTATAATGCTTCAGTCATAATATCATCAAAGTTTGGATTAACCGCTTTTTGCCCAACCTATCACTAATTAGGTTTAGAATCTGACGTACTTATCTGTATTTAGGAAACATGATAGAACACCTACTCAAGAGGATCCTGGAAATCTTCATGACTTTCTTTATAGTAGCCACTAAATTCTCACTATTCCAAGTCTGCTTTTGGAACATTCAGTCGACAAGAAAATTAGTGGCCCATTTGAAATGCTTGTACTGGCAATTACACAACCCAGAAAATGAATTATCAGCAACCTTTTCTTACCATATGGGAACTATTCTAACCAGCTACTTAGAAAATTTGACCAAGACTAATGCTCTGTTGCCATCACTGCAAAAAGCACCTCACCGCATTTCAACTGATTACATATGGTTTCACCCACAGGCAAATAACCAACTACCACAACAATCTTCTTTTGTACCTTTTTCTGTACTTTCTACTTATCAACCTTGAGTAGTTTATTAATCCTTCCTAATCAGGATAAGTGTAATTCTTCCACAGTTCACTAAAAGTTGATCAGGTTCACCATGTCTACGTGTACCAAAACTAATGAATGAAAATGCAGGCATGAAGTTCCTCGGCCAATAAACAGTTAAAATACGTGGGTCCTGCGGTGCACTTATAAATTGTAAATGGATCACATCCGTAAGGTTCTTCTTGATCAACAGTAACGGCATCCGAAGTCGAATATTGCCCCAAGCATAGCACAGTACCGAGTTTCGGCGTTTTGCTCCATTGCAGTTTTGGCATATTTCTTTCCGCTTTAATGTTCCAGCTCCAAACATTTCTTGAATTAAAGACCTGAAGCGATTTCTTATTCCATGATGATGATCAGAATAAATGTAGAAATGACTCAAATGTTAGGTTTATTTGGTTCTGACATGATTCGAATCCATTGGTGGACGCAGTTCATCGATCTTGCAGCTTGTGTAATCTATCAGTTAAGCTGCCAGGTTATATCGGATAGTGTTCAGATATTTTACATAAAGACTACTTTTTGCCTTAGGTGGAATGTCCGAACATTACTCGGCTGGAGTGACACCTTAACTAGTTCGATAATATGAGACAAAAGGCGCAGGAGTTGCGTCACATAAGGGCCAACTACTTCTCACACGTCTACTATTCGTAGGTTTTTTAAAATCTGCCCAAAAGCATTTCAAAAATTACAATGCTAGGAATTTTGTTGTTTTACAGACATGGAGTCTGAAAATTCAGCTTGGTTTTAAGTAACTGGAGTTCTTTCGCCCCTTATTTTTTGTAGCAAATAATAAATAAAATAAATGGTATTAAAAACTCTCATCAACAGGTGGAAAGTTGTTTTTGTTGATGAAATATCGGATGCTGTTTGAAGTTAACAGCTTCCTCCAAAACTTTCCAATTTGAACGTTTTTTTGTTTCTCTCCCTTAGTGCTTTACTGTTGATTATGTATATGCATATATATATATATATATATGCTGATGTGAAATTGACAGCTACGGGTTTCTCTTATGTTACTTCACCACCCATGTCCACTCTGATGCCATTGAGCATTCTGCGTTATTGCTGGTCCCAAAAGATCATTTGGCCCATGTATGTTCGGTAGCGCTTAAAGTCTCTAAATAGCTGTAAGCCATAGGGAGAAGTTACCATAAAGCTCATTAGATAAAATGTATTTTACCTTCAATTTGTTTACAACTCCCTTTCACCGTCTTACTGGCCTGCCATATTCAAAACTTATGACTAGCCCACGGTTTCTGTCCTCAGTGTTTGGTTGCTACACTAATAAATACGAGAATCTTGTGTTATGCCCTCTAATAACTATGTGGTATTATAAACACTGCATTGAACAATCTATTGGTTTGACCGTCCTCAGTGAAATATCAGAATAAAGTTTCTTCTTGAAGTCAAAATTTCCATTTGCCCACGGGGGATTTTGCCATCCGAAACAGAAAAAACCCCATGACTCTAAGCGGCTTTTATAAGTATTAGAAGTCCGTAGTACGGTTCGCACAGGCGAAAGTATCTGTTGGTTTCATTGATATAAAATGTAGAATCATTATTATCCGAAGCGTTGCTAGCCAGCTTCATGTGTATATCATGTTCCCTTAAGTGCCACGTGGCTACGGCATTGAATACTTAATCGGTATTTTGTCGTACAATCGAGTTTTAAAGAAATATGACCTAGGATTTCGGTTGAAAAATTTCAGGAATCCGAGTCGAGGAGGATGTGGAAACAATTTGGTGTCACTCCGACCGATGACTTTGACAAGATCTTTGTACTTTTGCTCATGACCTAGGATTCTAACAAAATGTATCAACCTGGTCCTGAAATGGCGAACGGACCAGGCATTAATTACCACTTGTGTTCCCTTGTTCATGGCTACATATCAGTATCACATGCCTGCAAAGTGTGAGAACAGCCAAAAATGGAAAGCGATGATATAGGGTTGAAAGCCACTTCCTGTAGTGATTGAAACAGTTAAATGATATGTGACCCTCCTCGTTCACCCCCCAGAGAACATTTATCAGTGATAACTAGTTTGGATGTGAAACAATGACGCGCAGATCGAAACAGCTTTATTTATGTTCTGAACATGTTAAGGGCTAACAGAAGCAATCGTACGTAGAGAGTTAGATGGTAGCAGCCACGACGGGTTTAGCCATTAATTTCAAAGGCTTATTGCTTTCTTTTTGTGTTCTATCTGCTCAGTCCCTCGCATTAGATATTGACAAAATGAGTTTGTCCGTTTTCGCCCCAAGGGATTGTCAACGGTTGGATGCATTCTGCAAGCTTCCTCTAGAGATATCATACGGAGGTGAAAGTACTAGTTGAATAGTGAAACAAGAAATAAAAACAAAAATTAATTAAATCAAGAAGAACTGGATGAAAAACTGCATCATAAAAAGTGAACACAGCAATACCTAATGTTTTGTAATTTGCCTGACCAATGATAATTTCACAACCTTTTTATCTGCTTGTTTTTATTAGTAAACTACTGCATAATATTGTGGTTTTCTTTACCCATTCATTTACTTACCTTCATCAGCATCACAGTTCATGCACTTGTAAAATCGTGCACTTTGACACAGTTCGGCACTCATCTGAATCTGTTTTCTTGATCTTACAGGTATTGCATACCGAAGGAAGTAAACGTGTTTTAAACGACTGTGAGCAAATCGGCCGCTGGCGCCAATTCGTCCACGCACAATATTTGAACTGTTACACTTACGATTTGTACGAAGCTTATCGAGACCACGTGCGCACCATTGAACTTTTTGTCTATTTGGACGGACCGATGAATAAGACCTCCTGTTTGGACTGTTTCAGCTCGGAGATTAAATCACAACTGAGCGGTGCCGTTGTCGTCGTGCACAACTCAGACACGTATCCAGATGTGAATCAAGAAGGAATCAATATTCAACCAGGTAGTCTGACAGAGATCAAAGTAAAAACAATTAAACACACACAAAAGACGCCACCGTACGGCCGATGCTCCCCCGATACGCCTATTAGTATCCAACTCTACGGCTCGGAATCATATGCTTATTCGGAACATGCATGCCGAATGAGTACAATTCAGGTGTTTTTTGTGTTTAAAATTAATTTTTATGTGTTGATTTTAGTCGCATCATTGGTTATTCATTTTCATGTGGTTCTAAACATTGTGTTTGATTTTTGGTTCGTTAATATTTCATCGTCAATTGAAGCGAAACCGCCAATGATTTGTGTGCAGCTGATAATGGTTTTCTGCATCTACAGACTTATTTATGGTTTTGACCTTGAACCAAGAAAACTTTCATTTGATATTATCCGGTGGATTTGGAGTAGAAAGTTTAATGAAAGTAAAGCAAAAATGGGTTAACTGATGGCGTCAGAAGGAACAGTCACGTGGTAACCTATAGAACACTTGTCTTCTCAACCTTCATGTACTCTCAAGAAATTAGTCCAAATTCTCTCTCATTTTGTTACCGAGTTCATAATTTTTTATGAACTTCTTGAGGAAATCTGCTGCATCCAATATTTTCTAACTGCCCTTTACATCATTCGATGACACCTTATCACTTCACATTCTCATCCGACCTGACAGGTTTCAAGCCAGTATGTGGTAAGTCACAAGATATGAGTCCCTCTTTCCTGGTCAATTTTGCCAGATGAAAATGGGCAGAGTTTGCTACTAACCTATGGAACCAATGTTACTGGTCATTCTGAAATCAATTCTGCGAAAAAGGGTTAGTGTGAATAATACATACCGAACATTGTCTTTTGCCTAACCACGGCTTTGTTCGGTCGAACGGCTAAAACGCAGTGGTTTGACTCTCCCGTGATCCATATTCTATCTTTAGAAATTGGTCCAACTAAGTTTGTGCCTGAACACATCCTCTGCACCGGAATAGCAACATTCAGCGAGAAAACAAAACCATATAGTGTTCGCATAAATATTAAGCAAGCATTTTTCGTCAAATGAATATTTTTTTAACGGAGGTGCCCCATAATAGTCTTCTCAGACGACGTGCACAATGAGACATGGCTATGAAAGCGTTAAAGAAATTGAATCGTCGGCAGTAGTCTCATGAATACTATTTTCATATTACATTTGGATAATCCCTTACGCTGTCTGAAGAATCCATCAAAATAAAACGGAATCCGAGTTCATCCATGTGTAGAATAATGAAGCGAATTTATCATCTATTTCGTTGTACGACACAAGCACGCTCGCCAGTACACGAGCGAGAAAAAAATCCCAAAAACTCCTGTTCTTGTCTTGAATCTACTCTGCTGAAAAACGACAACAAAATCCGATCTTTGGGAAATGTCTTCCATTTCCCATACTGTTGCAACTAAACGTATGCTTAAGTATTTTGGAGAAGATAACAGACGTTTAGGATCAAAATAAACCGGTAAATTAGAAAACCACTTTGGTAAAATTCAAAATACGTGATCACGATTCTAATTGGCCTCATGGTACCCTGACCGGAACATTTTTAAAACGCCAAAAATCCACCCGCGTGAATTTTGTCTATCTGTTTACACCGAAGGATGTGAATTTCACCATCTTATTGTTCTCTTTAATTTACCCCGAAGAAAATGAATGGTAGTGCACAAAATTTCGTTTCCTCTCTACATCAGATGGGAGACCATATCGATATGAACATCTTGGGCAGTAGATTCTCTTTAGTACTACCGAGTTCGACGTGTTTCGACGAACCATTATCCAAAAATATCACATGGCTTTGAGCAACTTTCTTAAGCTGCTTACTGATATCGGTATGGTTTCACTTGTAACTAAGGCGGTCGATTGATCACAGACCCTAAAATTTGATTGTTGACAGCTTTATGGTCACCAGATTGGAATGGAAATTTCGCCTGGTCAACAGAATTCTCCGTTCTGCCCCAGTAACTCTTTTATTTCTCTCAGGTTTCATGATGCAGACAACTGGATTGCTTTGAAAACATACTTCCTTGAAGTTACATGTCGTTCTAAGAAGTATTTTTCACAGTGATAGACAAAGATCCTTTAAAAGCTTAATTAATTGAAGGCAATAAGTCAAAACTATATCATTCTGTCAGGACTTCATCAAGGTGCGCGCTTTTACTGCAAAATCGTAAGAGTTAATTAATGTGGGATTTTCCGCCTGTTTTTCCAAATTAGAAGCGTTATCCATTGAAAAAAATACTCGGATTTTGTAACAGCGATCGATCGATTCATATTTTTTGTGTTTTGTAATTGGCAGGCCTGTTAGAAACTCGCGGGACCAACGTCTGTCTTCGTGTTAGTCCCTTCTCAGTTTGCCTTCCAAAAACCCAGAAGCACGTTAAGAGAAAACTTAAATAACTTGCAATATACAACCACGTAATTCTGCTGGGGGAAGCCTTACATGTGACGACATAGTTACCTGGGTAAAATCATTGAAAAATGGAAAATGAAGACCTCTCTAAATGTGCAAATAAAATAGACGCGGATGAAAATTCTGATTAATTTATCCTAGTTTAAAATTAGAGTGTTCCAACGAATCGTTTAAACCAACAGATTTCGCAATTTTGCTGGTCTTTGAGATTAAAAAATATTGCCTTGTTTGCCAATTCAGAGATGTTTCTTTTATAATTTCACACTCACTAAGACCTATTGCCAACAGTTATTACCGCATTACAGTGCGATAACGGCAAGTCATGACAAGCATCAATGTACACAATGAAATCAAGGCTATCTGAGTGTGTTTCACTAAACTCCCGTATTTTTTTTCCTTGAGAATGCATTACCATATTGGCAAAGGTTGTTTTGCATGATACTCTGAGAAAAAGAACAACACTGATTGCATGCGCGTGAAAAATTTGATATTTTGGACCACGTGGTATTCAACTTATGGGCGAATAAGAACATCATGCTTACGGTTCCTAAAGGAAAACAACTGCAGATTATTTTCAGACTGAGGCATTGAAAAGGCCATTAGTAAGTAGTTTTGCCTGAATTCCTCCAGTTCACTCTTACAGTGGGGAATTTTTCGCCATACTCTGAGCATGATCGCAAAGGAAGGGGCATGTTCCAGAATAATGCGGACCCACTACACCCAGAGCAGGGGAACTGGGATGCTTCACCTTGATATTTGGAGTAGCATAGAGCCATGTAAGGTCCCATTAGGTCAGGCGGGGTAACGAGCCGAGCGACGGCGAGTTGTCGACCACCACCACAGACCTTATCTTCCAATCCAAGTATTAGCGAATAAATGCGAAATGCTTTCAGTACTAGGCGAACGATAAGGCAGTGCACTGGCTGATCTTATGCGTGAGCCTGCAGTCGCAGTAAATTCATCTAAACGACGGATTTTTGTTGCCGGTTGTACCAAGGCCCATTGGAAGTTGGCTTGTGACGGACGCTTTTCGTTGAAAATGGTTATTTTACCAAACCAACCGTAGTTTTGATCACGCTTGATGATTTGACTTGAAACTGATTACTGGGAGCTGCATCAAGGGATACAAATTAGAAGCACGATAGCATAAAAATTTTTGCATTACTACAGAGGGTGATCTGTAAACACCACCTCAAAACCTTTTCTGTGTGGTTGATTACCCTGCAGATTAGTGCAACGTGCCCTACTCGAAACGAGATTTTGTAGCTTCTTGGGCACAAGGCGATTAATAATTGCCTATTCAATACTGAACTCCTGGTGCCACGGCCAACTTTAAGGTTAAATTTATGCAACCTCCCTCTCCTAGCTCCAATACCAATGTAAGCAAATTTATTTTTTGCTCTCAGAATGGCTGTAAACAAGTCCACAAGTACTATCACATTTGATTCGATAACCCTATGTTGAGTTGAATGCCACACAGTTAAGGCTTGTGCAAGCAAGCAATAAAGACAAGAGGGCTAGCAATCCCCATGTAATTCATAACGTTTGTTTGACAACAAAACTGTCCAATCATAACTATGGAGAAAACGCTTGATTATTTCACACAGCAGTTCTGCAGTGATGCGTCGCTGATTACTGTTTTGACTGATTTTCAATAAAGCTTCAGCCTTTCGTTCAGAAGAATCCCACGAATACATGATCATAATAACTTGTCAGACATTTCACCCACGTGCGTTAGGAACCGCACAAAATTGAATGATGTTTTCACAAATTTCGAGTAGATCCATAGTGGGAACCGTCTTGCGTTGAACAAAGTTTTGGATTGTCGTCAATCACTGATGACTCCTCAATCGACCAATTCCAAGCAAGCACGGGCAAGTACATAAGTAATGTCCAGATTACATCAGAAATGAACAGCTCACATGGAGTGAAAAAAACACGGTCATTTTTGCCAGTGTTTGGGCCGTATAACAACCTGTAGATGGCTGACCGACTGGGGGACGGAGTGAAAGGTAGGCAGCATGGTGGCATTCGTACATGAATGCGATAAATAACGTGTGACGGGACAACTGGATTATGGGCAAATGCGTCACGGCAGCAATGATGTGGAAAACCTTGGGGCATTTTACTGGTTAGTGTTAACAAAGCGGCTTCTGCTTGACTGACTGAATGATGATTGACACCTCGCTGAGCATGCATTTTCAGGGATATTTTAGGCTCCTTGTCAAGATCAGGGTTGGACCTATTTCACACTTGGCAAAATGGATAGAAAAAACAGACCAGCGGTCACAAAGTTACACTGAATGACGTTTACAAATTGCACAAGCGGAATCCAGGTGCTAAACTAATATATTCATCAGCGAAAGATATTACTTCACCGTTTTCACTACCTTCTACAACGTATTTGACTAATCTCAAAAGTGTGTCACAAGAAGTTACCTTGTACTAAGTTTATACGTTTACTTGTCAATGAAAGAGCTACAAATTTTGTATTTTACTTATCTGCATTTTTTTCTGGGCTGTTCCCCTTACCGAGATTAACAATCTCAAATAATTCCCGGTCATTTGCGATGTTTGTTGGTCAAGATGGATTATCCATTTATCTCTGTATTGGCGGAAAATTAAGAAGGTGCATAATTGATAGTTGATTTTGTTCGCCTTGCCTTTAAACTTTCTTCTAACTCGGCGAAAAGCCGAAAGCACAGTCAGTCTGCTACCTGTACAGCTTCGCTGCACCTGTACGCGTAGATATTGCCACTGCTATCATTACGAATATCATTATTAGTATAACTTACATTACTTTATTGTCCATTATCTGGAGGGAATAGTTCCTGTTTTACTTCTTGGCAAAGACTGTTGTTCATAGCTCAGTAGGCTCTAGTAATCAAAACATTAGCAAGTTATTTCATTGTCTCAGAACTCGTAAAATGCCACATTGCTAAAATGGACCAAGTAGTTAGCCTCTCCTAAAAAGTTTTCATTAGAACTATCCATGGAACCATAACCGATTGTTCGCCAGCATGAGGGAGCCCGTAAGGAAAAAGTACTACACGGTACAGTGTTGTCGTATAACGAAACCTTGACAGTGAATCCCCGGAGGTTAAGTGGCTATCCTATTAAAGTTACAATCGTCTATTCCAGCTTGAACCGCAGTCGTAGAACGGGACTATGCAGCGCTGAGGATTCGTAACAAAAATGAATTTGCTGTTTAGGGTCTCTAGTTTTCTTCTGTAGGCTGCATAACGAAGTATTTCAAAATTTCGTTAATTTCTGCAACTACTGAAAGGCTATATCAAGCTGAGAAATAAACTAAGATCGGGATCATGATGCAGGTAGTACAGAGAACATCCAAATTTGACGCGGTCTGTTCTTAACTTCCATTGCGATACAAATTTTTGACTTGGCAACTATCAACTTCTTAGGGCTATAACTATACAACCGGATTCGATAGGAAGCGTTTTGAAACGGTCTTAATGTGATAATATCATTGAAAAATCACTATAGTCCAGATTATCAATTGCCAAGATGTGGGCAAATAAGTATTTAGCAATTCCAGAAGCCCCTCGTTAATGTATCACTCTAAACGAAATTAATCACTATGAACTCCGTGCCGTTCTCAAACACTGTTTCGACCTGCTTAAACATGCGGACTGGTTTTTCCGTTTAGTCCCGTCTTGTTGAAAACCTTGCACCATCCCGCTTTCTTTCCTCCGGTAACATTGTATGACTGTACAAAACTTTACTGATCATAAAAACTGTGTGGTTACATTGTGCTCTCATATGCAGTTAAAGGAATAGGGCTATTATTTACCTGCATCGATTATTCAAAAGGGCCGTTTCCTGATTCTATCTATCGCTCAATACAAACAGCAACGAAACCCCATTAACAGCTCATTTGTGAAAATGTTTCATGCTGTGTGGCAAAGACTGCAAAAGCAAACATCAATCAGAGCGACAAAGTTTATCGCAATTGAAATTGCTGCAGCGGTCCAGATTCAATCTTGTGTGGGGTGAAAACTTTTCCAGCGCCTTACCTTATTCGCAAGAAGACTACTCTTTTAAGTTAAGCCATTCGCAAGCCACAGAAATTAGCCGGGCGGGCGCAAAGATCTAAGGTCACCAGGGTTTCACACACACACACACGCACACACACACACACACACGCGCGCACATACATACGGACGTGTGGACGGACGGAAATACCCGATGACCATCAAATCTTTGGTCAACGGCTTCGCATCTGTCCACTGGTGGGTATAACGGAAAAATTCCCCAGAGTGCTGGAAAACAATACCGGAATTAAGTTAACCTCTCCGTAATGGAAGTTGCATTACTATACGACTATAATGAAATCCTTTATCGGATTGTTCCTTTAGGGCAAATGAAAATTTATGATATTATCCCTGGTTCTCTCGCTGCCAACGGTTTATTCTAGCTGACTAATGTCCAACATTCATTTGTTTCTGTAATGGAATGTTGGTTAATTTCGTCACGATAGGGGTTAGCATGCGTTTTGAGAACCGATGGAAGTAGCCTTTCGTAATTCAATATGCTTCCGCAATAGTAGGATTTTCCGAGGTGGAACGAGATTGTTAGCAACATCGTTTTTAAATCAAATAATCAACTATTCTCAGAACGAATGTCGATGATCATAACTGCGGCGACCCAATAGTGAGACCACAAAGTAGGATTTCGTCTATCTCTAGTCGGCACGCAGCAGTGAATTTCCGACGGAACGAAGGCTAGAACCTCACCAGTCTGCTAACAACATTTGCCGTTATTTCATTCACTCAGAAATCTAAAAAGAAAAGTACTAAACTAGTGAATGAAATTGTTAAAGTGATTAGTCCATTTCTTGTGGATCCCAAACAAACTGGATGGTAATAAGAGGCACATGACCAAGCGAAAGACAAATCTTATCACCAAGTCTAAAGGAATTATTTCAGCCTAACACGAAGCAGTCGGTCATGTGACGCAATGAATGCCTTAGAAACCAGAGTAAAAGCACTAACTTACCAAGTAATAAGGGAATCCGATATTTCAGTAAACAAGTTACACTGTAAAGAATCGGTTAATTAATATTCTTACGAAGAGATGATTTAATCGTTGTATTCAATTTCATCCTCATCTTAGAACGACATTTTCAAAGCTAAGTTGCCTTCAGTTTGGATATTCCTGTACTCAAAATGCGTAGGGCACTTTTGTTTGTGAGCGTTTACCAATCGTTCCGCTTATTCTTATTTTCCTCACTTTCTATCTTCAGTTATACCTTTCGGAGATCCGAAACATAAAAGCATTCTTACAAAACTTCGTAAGCTGTTATCTCTTCCTGACTGCATTATTTATCGACGGGAAATCCTTAAAACAAGAACTCAAACAAGTGTCAATCGTACCGATCATTCTATCAGTGTTTCTATTCTATAACTCATGATAAAGATATGTATTCCGAACAATTGAACTGAACTTTCATCTGCCACAGAAACAGGAAACTGAGGATTATTTGGTGAAATTTTGTGCTATTTTAATACCTGCTTAAACTGACTTTAGCAATCAGCAATTAATTGTCGAATATGTTCGAAAAGCCCAGTCCCGAATTGGAACTGAAAATATTCCCGTGTTCAAGGAACACTGAATACTATTGCATTTCCTGAAATAGTTCACAATGGGATATCATCTCTCAAATGACCATTAAGAAACGATGGAAACACTGTACAGCTATTTCATCATTGTTAAGAATCATCAGCAGTGTATATCCACCACGCCCGAACTGGGATACGAACCCGGGACGAACGATTCTGAGTCAAACGCCTTAGCCATTACGCTACCGGGCAGGCTCTGAACGGTTCGTTGAACTTCACTACATGATGATGGTGCACCTTTCCGCCACTGATTTGCACGGTCACGGGCAGCTAGCGCATGGCGGTGGACTCCTACTGATAGATCACTTCTCTTAGGGTAGCTTTTCACGCACACTGGACAAACATCCAGGCACGCTGAATAAACGAGAAAAACTCCGGGAATTTTGCATAGAACACTTGATGTAAGCTCAAATGTGTGTTGTCTACCTGAATTGATGTTGTTAGCCATCAAACACAAACCATGCTCCGAAGAATCGGTTGTTTTTCACTTGTTTACAACCTAACAGGAGCTTTTCATTAATTTTAAGCATCATTTTGCCCATTAGTTTAACTTCTTACCCTACTGTCCATCTAACACTACAGGCACCACCACCGTAAAACAAGCAGTAACCTGTTTGAACACCCGAGTCTCTTGTTTAACAAAGGGTATTATCATATCCTGGACGCTTAGCAGGAGTCTTGTCAGAAGAACATCTTGGTTCTGAAACTGCAGTCCCCTGCCTTTTCTAAATCGCCTCGGATATTTTGTGAAATAATCTAAAACACTTGCCATTATTTTAATTTTAGTTTTTGACCTAGCTGACTGACTGACACTGGTTTTCGTTTTTGTGACCATTCTGGTGTCAGGAAACCGTGTTCCGTGTGGTTCATCATTCCGAACAAGAAGAGAAGTCATCCGATCAAGTCATACATTAACATATGTTTGTAATGATTTCGATTGACCTTCTTCAGAATCTCCGAGACTAATTAAAACTGGGTGTAGTCTGGGGCAGTTTGCACGCGACAAAAGTACTTAAAAAAATGCAAAACGTGTATGGTAAAGCAATCATTTTGGACTCAGCAACAAGCAAAGTGAATTAAGAATAACTGAAATCCAAGCAACTTAAAAAACAGAATTCCAGAATTGTTCCGACAAATTTTCTTATTCTGTCGTTAGTGACGTATAATGTGGCAAAAGAGAACAAAGAAATCAGACAATGGAAATGTAGGGTCGTGGAATATTCTCAATATGTAGTAAGTTATCAGGACATTCAGCAAGCATTTTTAACTAGTTCCATAAGTCTTTTGGTCCCATTATCAAGTTTACTAAAATTGAAACTCGTCCGGTCCTTCAGATTGTTT
Organism: Fasciolopsis buskii; assembly: GCA_008360955.1. Lineage (NCBI taxonomy): Eukaryota > Metazoa > Platyhelminthes > Trematoda > Plagiorchiida > Fasciolidae > Fasciolopsis > Fasciolopsis buskii. The sequence continues at coordinate 47,768 of LUCM01010235.1, read as the reverse complement.
CTAACAAACAGTCTTCGCTGTGCTTAGGGGGCTTACGGGGAAGCCGTTCATTTCAGACTGTCGCTATTGCTCTCCCAAGTTAGACAGTAAAAAAGAGCTGTAAAATTGAAAGTTAAACTTAAGAACAATGCTAGGAGTCAGCCCGAGATGACCTAGTGATCGATAAAGTTGGGTTGTATTCATTCGTCTATAGTTCCACTTGCTGCTTCCACACGGTGTATAAGCCCCACTAATGATTCGTATTAACCAAGAGGAAATTTCTGCATAAATCAACTTTCCTGGTTGATTTTCAACGGTGAACATTTTCGTCGCTGAACTAAATTATTTAACTGAATATGCCGTTTCCTTTCTACTTACACATACCATAGCCTTGCTTTTACGATTACAAAAGGAATAGCAGAATGATGGATGGAAACGAATAAGAGGAAAACCGAAATAATGGCCACCGAGTTGAATACCAACCAAACAAATACGATTTCAAATGAACAAAATGCTGGGGAATTTGATAGTTTCTCCGTTTTTCCGACTCTGTAAATGAACCCGTTCGATCTTAACTGTTCGTTACTAGGCTAACAAAGTTGATCTGATTGTTGCCGCTCACTGCATCTGTTTTCACATCTAAATGTGTTCCCTCAATTTGTGGGGTAACTTTCTCTCTATACCAAAAACTGTATGATATGGAATGTTATTTTCTAATGTCTAATCTTTTGGAACCAGATTACTCAGCGTATCCAAAATCCAGCGTACTGTAACCAATTGTGATCATGCTGCTTTTTCAGACTTCAAACATCTGCAAGAAAATTCCACATAATAATATTCGAACGTTTCGCCGAACTTAACCAGTTTCTTTGGCCAAAGTACAGAAAGAGTGGGATAAAACAAAACGCAACATAGAATTATTAATTCTCACCATTTTATTAATTTGTGGACGTTCTGCGCCGATGTTTCTCACGTGATCCGTCTTAAGTTTGGCAAAGTTCCACTTGAACATGTGCTCCAATTTCCCCTAAAATCTGCTTTCCAGACACCCTTAACTCCAATCTGTTTGGTGAAGATAAGTTCGCCACTTGGTGTGACACCTATCCGTGACTGATTTGCACGGTCACGCGCCGCTAGCTCACATCGATCGAACCCCCATTAATAGATGACTCCTCTGTGGATAGCTTAGGTACAACGAAAGCTCTGGAAATGACCTTCTTACAGCATGACGTGCGTAACATAATCTGAGCTGCAAGGTTAGGTCGAAATTTTTGAACGTTTTAATTGAGGATCACTGATTCCATGCCAAAATAACATGGACACAGATCATCACTCACAGTGAACTTTAGCAATATAGCTACCATCAGCCCGCTTTCCAAATAGATCCACTGGTATTCATTAGTGTGAATACACCGGTGTACTTTGATCTTCAAATATATTTGACCATTCTTGCGGCAAGCCCGTACCAATACGACTGACGGCATCTCGAAATAAGATAAATTTTCCAATTAGTTTTCATAATAATCCCGTCCCAAGTATGTCAGTCGTCACGCTGTTTATTTTTACTTGTTGCCTGTTGTTTAGCTGACCATATTCGCCAACCCACAAGCGCTTATTCTTCGCGGTTTTCCATGTCGGGCATATTCTGGTTTTTCGTTTACAAAAGCAGTTTATCGTGATGAGATGCGCAGGTTTACACATTTCCCTCCTGGCACTCAAAGCAGACCCCGTGATCCAGATAAACACAAGAGCGAAATGTTGGTGTTTGCATTTCTAATGTGTAGAACTTGTCTATTTTAATACAATACCCTCGAACTATTTCCACAGAGGTGAATATTCTTCCAGATGATCACGCTACCTTGTTAAGTAACTTTAACTGCAATTCACCCCAGTACATGTACAGTGCATCGGGCGATAGACGGGTAGATCCATTTGTTATATACGCACGAAAAAATGGACAACCGCTTGGTGCTAATAGTAACCACGCTCAACCCTGACTTGTCTGTCATATTTGGTTGAATCACGAGTACCTGCTCGTCTTTACTCAGCTTTTGTAAAATCGAACAAATGGCCTTTAGTATAAGATAAACTAAATGTGTGGACTGTACCGCTAGCAACTAGGAAACTGGAGCATTTAAAACCCATTAACTGGCATTCTATTACTAACTGTTAACTGTTTTTTGAGTACCGGAGCGATTACCTCTGTTACAAATTCTGATAACGAATAACCCAATCGGAGATTATTTATAGTGCAACCACATGGGAATCACTAGGACTGTGTACGAGTGATTAGAACTTTTTTCTTCATCATTCATTTTCTACCTTCAAATACTAAACAAATGTAGTGGGTGAAATCGAGTGCCGGAAAGTACAACGTCTGGTCGGGACAGCCCCGCTAACGCATACTTGATCAGCAGCAACAATCGGAGAAACTTTGTTTCTCCATCCACTGCAATTTTACTTATCAGAAAATTACGTTTTTTATCAAATCCTGAACAAATGAAAAATACTGTTTGATTTCCATGCCTATTTGCCAAAAATTTGTTGAGAATTTTCGAAAGTCAGGCCCAATCAATAATAGCTTGTGAGATATAAAAACGAATGGTGTCAATGAATTTAGTTTCATGTGGTTAACACGCAGGTAACCAGTTGTTTTCCCCACAGAATTATTCGAATAGAATTTGTCTGTGTAAACTTACGAATACAAGTCATAGAGGAGAGGGTGAAAAGCTGAAAATCTACTCACACGGTCGGGATGTGTTTTATGGTTTATAGGTCTCAGTTCCCCACCAAATCTTAGTGAACAATTGTGTTTTGTGTTGCAAGGAATAGGCCTAATAATAGGAAAATTATCCCAGCTTGTGGCATACTGAAAAAGCAGCTACGGAGACCCAGCTACGTCACAAGTTTTTTGTTTTGATCCAGCAAGACCTTCTCTGAGAATTTGCAGCGAATAAGAAGATAGGAATAACTGATGAAGAAAATGTTTTATTTAGTGCCCCCGTATTACATCGTTGTCCTAGAGTGGTCCAAAAGAGATAACAGTAGTATTTGTAGCAGTAGCAATAATAATAGTAGTGACAATAGTGGAGTTAGCAGTAGAGGTATTTTAACAGTCATTTTGACAATTATGGCTGGTCACGTAATTTCATCTAATCTGACGTTATGAATCATCTTTAACCACTGCGTTCCAACTATGTACTTAATTTTTTCAACTTAAAAGACCATACATTTTATGGTCCATGTTTGACGGTGGATTTGCTTTGGTATCCTGCTTTCATTAGAATTCGTTACTTCCTCGAAAGGTTCCATTTTTCTAGAGTATACATTTGACTCATACTGCGAACTCCTTGAGTAGCATTCATCATGTCAAGAACGCCAAATTACATGCAAACCCAAATCCAACGAACTCGGTCCCGACCAAGTAATGGTCTAACACTTCTGTCTTTGTATCTCAACTAGATGTTGCTAAAGTTTCACACTTCTCTGAGTCCTAAAGTGAACTTTATTAAAGAAACAGAGGCACAACTAAGCAGAGAAGCGTACATGCAAATGAAAGATGCAAGCTCTAAGGAATCTGCATTTTCATGACCCAAAAATGATGCGCTTCAAGGCGCTCGCTTTGCATGTGCGGACAATTTTCCAGCTTGCTTTTAAGAATGGTATTTCTGGCTTTCTTCAACCACTGGTTCCTTCTATTGTAAGAAAACGAATGTCAGATTCAAGTTATGCTATACAAAATCAAAGGGGTTTTACCTCAGCAATTCATTACCATCGTTTTGGTGTTTACTGCTGATTGGGTCTCCATGATTTATTCCAGCCGTTGTCATTTAGACTTATCCGTTAACTTGAATAGCAATTTAGACGGGCAAACAATGTTCAACTTTTCCATTTAAACAAGTAATACTAGTCATCAGAGAGTACGTCTGGGTTACGTTCGAATTCTCTCTGGTTTTCTGATAGTGGACTCTATCATGTACAGAGCAGCCGAAAATTCTCTCCCTCTCCGAACGATCGTTGCCAAAACTGCTCCAATGCGCATGAAACAGTGCTCATCCTTTTTTCCGTGAAACTCGAACGCTGTTGTTTTTTCAGACACCGAAATTGGCTGCAGTTCAAACTCCCCAGATAGAACAGTCACAAAGTGTTTGTCTGCTTGTTGTCTATTCCAGATGTCTCCAAAGGATAAACAACATCATTAGCAATTACTTAAGCAAATCTCTGGCCATTTTTGCGATAGATCAAGTAAAAACATTTACAACTGACAAATTTTCAACAACCACTCTCCTTCACCAGGCTGTCCTTATTCATGGGTTAACTGGCTACCTGAATAAACCACTTCCTAATACCCACACTGATTTACACTTTCATGAATAATCTTAACATCCTCACTCAAAGCAAGAACTACGATTAGATTCTCGATGACTCAAGGTGATGCTGACTGATACCCATTATGAAATCCTTCAGCAGCTTTTTCAAAGTACAAGCATATTCCTAACAAGGATGAAACAGCTGTACAGTGCTTCCATGGTTTCTTAATGGCCGGTTGAGCGATGATATCCCATGGTGAATTATTTCATGAAAATTCTCATTCCGTTCTCTAATCTTCATGCACTTTTACATGCACGTAGACATCAGAAATGACCTCTAGTATTTCATCATTTACTTTTGATTAATAATTGGAACAATGAAGTCCACTAGTCCTCTTGCTGGTAGTAGGACGTAACTTCAGCAACAGAACTGATGCACAACGCAGTAACTGCCTTCAAATCACAATTGAAACTATACACTGTACATGTGTTGCATTTTTGTTAGAACTCATCAGCGACACACATTTACCGTCCACGAACTAGTCGGCGAATCCGAGAGGAATGTTTGTATTAAGTTTACTAAAATTATTTCGGATGATTCCGCTCTGGTGCATTTAAGGACAGGCTCAACAGCCTCCGGTCTGATTACATCGTTAGGGCCCCCGGTAATTGGTTTCCACTGGCTCTAGTTCGAAGCTTAACAGCAAGCAATGCTGGATCATCAGTACCTGGTAGTACATGGTATTTTGCATAGTTTAAAGGTAAAACAGTCCAACTTAATCGCCTTACGTGATGACATTAAACTGATGGAGCGCCGCATGGCTCGAGATGCGCTGTGCCTTCACTATAACCAACTAATATTTTGGTTTTCATGAGATAATTCACCATGTGATATCATCGCTCAACTCACCTGAAAGAAACCATGGAAGCACTGTACAGCTGTTCCATCCTTGTTAGGAATCATCAGCAGTGCATATCCATCGCGCCCGAACTGGGACGCGAACCCAAAGCCTTCGTCATACTTAGGCTACCTGCAGAGAAGTCATCTATCAGTAGGGGTCGAGCACTGTGAGCCAACGGACAGTAACCGTGCAAATCAGTGACGGATAGGTGCAACGTGCTCATGTGGTGAAGTTCAACAAACCGTTCAGAGCCTGCCCGGTAGCGTAATGGCTAAGGCGTTCGACTCAGAATCGTTCGTCCCGGATTCGCGTGCCAGTTCGGGTGCACGGTGGATATGCAGTGTTGATGATTCCTAACAAGGATGAAACAGCTGTACAGTGCTTCCATGGTTTCTTTATGGTGAGTTGAGCGATGATATCACATGGTGAATTATTTCATGTAAACATTCAATCTCCTACTACTAAAATGTATCAAGTAATCAAGCTGTGTATGTCATATCCAAAGCCTTGGTCGTACTTAGGCTACCTGCAGAGAAGTCATCTATGAGTAGGGGTCGATCGCTGTGAGCTAACGGACAGTAACCGTGCAAATCAGTGACGGATAGGTGCAACATGCTCATGTGGTGAAGTTCAACAAACCGTTCAGAGCCTGCCCGGTNAGCTTGATTACTTGATACATTTTAGTAGTAGGAGATTGAATGTTTACATGAAATAATTCACCATGTGATATCATCGCTCAACTCACCATAAAGAAACGATGGAAGCACTGTACAGCTGTTTCATCCTTGTTAGGAATCATCAGCAGTGCATATCCACCGCGCCCGAACTGGGACGCGAACCCGAACAAGGACGAACGAACGATTCTGAGTCGAACGCCTTAGCCATTACGCTACCGGGCAGGCTCTGAACGGTTTGTTGAACTTCACCACATGAGCACGTTGCACCTATCCGTCACTGATTTGCACGGTTACTGTCCGTTAGCTCACAGCGATCGACCCCTACTCATAGATGACTTCTCTGCAGGTAGCCTAAGTACGACCAAGGCTTTGGATATGACATACACAGCTTGATTACTTGATACATTTTAGTAGTAGGAGATTGAATGTTTACATGAAATAATTCACCATGTGATATCATCGCTCAACTCACCATGAAGAAACCATGGAAGCACTGTACAGCTGTTTCATCCTTGTTAGGAATCATCAACACTGCATATCCACCGTGCACCCGAACTGGCACGCGAATCCGGGACGAACGATACTGAGTCGAACGCCTTAGCCATTACGCTACCGGGCAGGCTGTGAACGGTTTGTTCAACTTCACCCGGTTCGTGTCCCAGTTCGAGCGTGGTGGATATGCACTGCTGATGATTCCTAACAAGGATGAAACAGCTGTACAGTGCTTCCATGGTTTCTTCATGGTGAGTTGAGCGATGATATCACATGGTGAATTATTTCATGAAAACATTCAATCTCCTACTACTAAAATGTATAATATTTTGGTTATTGGTCTTTTCTTACTAGCTTTTTAGTAGTAGTCAGAAAAACCTAGGACTTTCTTCAAATCAAAACGGCCTGCTGCGATCTTAAAATGAGTGCAAATCGAAACACATTAGAATCAATATTTCGTTTCAACCCACCAATCTAATCACTAATCCACCACTATCATTGTATTTTCTTTTTAGGCCAAGATCAACGCTCGATGTGGATGTAATGCAATTGAGTTTCCTTACCTAAATGAAAGCTTACCCTTTTGTTTGGCGATGAGTTCTTTCGTATACAGAGGAGGTTGCGAAGATCATGCAGGAACATCACGAAACCAAGACAGAACCAATGCCGCCGTTTCATCCACTCAGTCATCATCCGCCGAAGGAAATCAAACCGGAAGTTGTTATCAAGAATTGGAAAATGTAAAAAAACATGTTGCATGTAAATCTGAAGTGACCAAACATTTCCAGGTTTGTGTTTATTTTCCTGAGTAAGATCGTTCTTGAGCAGTGAACGATGAAATTTTCGAATCCATTCAGTTTTTCCGTTGTCCACAGATTTTAGTGGCGGTGGGATTGCTGATCACATTTCTTTGTCACTAACTGATAAATTTCACTGACAGTCCAGATTCTGTATGTCCTATAAGTACTGACCACAAAAGCCTCCTAAAGTTAGAGTCTGATGCACTACGAGAAAATGCGGTGGTTATTCGTCATAGTTACATTAGTTGGACAAGAATAAATAGGCTACAGGCGCCCCCAGTCCACACCGAATTCTTGAGACAAATACTTGGCAATATGCTGGAGACCATTTGGACATAGTGCATCTGACTAGTGAATTGACCGTCGCCCGATATAACTGGCTTTACTTAAAAAACCGTTCCGAACAGCTGGACCTAATAGGCAATAAAGAAATCCCGTTGAAATCGCTTCTGAATGTCACCTTGAGGCAGCATCGTTTACAGAACTGAACTAAATAAGTTCCACCTTGATTCAATCTTTACTGTGGCACGAAATAAAACGGAAAATGCTTCAAATCAGAACGCAGTACTCCACATTTCGTACTGACTAGAAGCTGGTGGTTCCTGCATTATTCTGCCTTTGACTTCTATTCAAATAACACTCAAAATCAAGTTAGATTCCTCCAGGATTTGCTACATTGCTCTCTTGATTTATGTCTCATAGATATGTGAAGCACTTCGAGGTTCATACTTTCTGGATGGACAATTAGCCACTCTGTAGTCGCACCTCAAGCACACTAGAAGTATTTTAATCTCTTGCACCCCTGTTTCCCTGGCTATGAATTTGATAAAGCTCCGCCCTCTTATTCCCAGGGTGATGTAGTGCCATCTTGCACTTTGCCTTGCGCTTTCTTCTCATATGAGACCGATCGATCGACTTCGGTATGGCCGACTAAATCGTGGCAGCTGAGTTGGTTAGGCACAAAAGTTGGCAGTATGTTGATCAATCGTCCGGATATGGAAAATTATCGTAAAGCACGTAAACTACTAGCAAGCCCTGGAGGAGAAGCGGAGGCTAAGAACATCCTGACCAGCAGTAACGTTCTGGAACAGAATTTGTTAGCTATCATGTTGATTCGTCCCAATTTGAATCTTCACAACGTGAGTTGCCCACGAAGAAAAAATTGTTTCTCACTGGTGTTCAATCAAGTTCAATTTCTTGTAAGACTTGTTTTTCTTGGAATGTACCTGAGAAAATGTCATTAGTATTTTAGAATTCATGTAAATTTCATTTCACTGTTGCACAAAGGGTCCTTTGATGAATGTTAAACGTAAAACGTAAACAACTCTATTACAATACAATAGCTCGAGTGGACATTGATTGACTGTAAGATTAGAGAATGAATGATCCATTTTTGGCGTGAATGGATTTTTGAGCGCAATGTTTCTACGCACAAGTCAAAACAGAGGTGGAACAAAATGGATATCAGTCACCGTTCAGCACTCACACTTTGGCCAGAAAAGAGATTACTAGCCGGAAATTCGCACTTCCAGTTATGGCAGTACTATGCACATTAGCGAGTAGATCAACAAAACCAAATCGATCAAGGACCGGAGGAAAGGCTATTCGCTGAAAATTGTCAACGCTAATGGTTTCACAAAATGTGGTACTAGATAATAACAGCGCTCTTAACTTTTTCCCAGTAGCTCTTAAGTTATGAGGTCTCAAACATCCATCCTGTAGTGGTGTTTCCAGTTTAATGCTACCATCATTGTCAAGGATGGTTAATGGAACCAGCGATATCTTCCATATGTTTTTAGCTTCCCATGGATCGATTGTTGTGATGGTCCATTTATTCGCAGAACTTCATCCCGGTCTTCAACCCAATCGTTTTCTTGGTAAACCAGTCAAGCCAGCCAGGGAACATAGTTCGTTAGAATTTATTTCTGCGGCATTTTTGGAGGTACCAAGTCATTTTGGCGATGTCCCTAACGGACCTCAGCTGCAGTTTTAGCGATACGAATTCAGCATTTTTTCAATTTTTGCTTTACCTAATATATTTATTTGATACCATGGTTGATTGGATGCATCCATTGTCATTAGAAGAATAAAAAATCAATGAAAACCTCATATTCATTAAAAGCGACCGTGTTAACACGATCTGACACTTCTAACTAAATTTTAAAAAACCACATGGCTACTGACTAATGGACAGTAGAATAGACAGGTTCTGCAGAAAAGTCAAAACAGACCTATAATGAAGTCAGTTTCCAAGGGCTCGTCAAGTCTGAATCACTCATTTTCCGGCTTCTTTGGTCACCATAAATGCGACATAGATATATTAAACTAGATGCATGAAATTCATTCTGTAACAAGTCACCATAAAGAAATTTAACTGCAATTACCAGAACTACAGTGGACACGACCGAGAAACATCACTCCACCCTATTGTTTGATCGAACTTTCTTTATCAACTTAAGACATGGACTTGCACTTTTCTCGTCAGATTTAACTGATCGGCTGCAACTGACAAACACAGTCCGGGAGACAGAAAATAATTGACAAACCCTGGAGAGCAGCCCTGCATTTTTTGATACTCGCATTGTGAGCATAAATCACGGTTACCAGGTTGCTGTTTTTCGTCGCCTAATTTTCGGGGGTGCAGTTGCATAGATGATCCACAGTTGCACAGGATCAAGTAAACGAACTTTACAAGACTTTTGGTATACATTGCAAAACTCACTCTCCAATGAGAGATATGCTATCTGCTTTGAGACCATTCATCATTAGCCCTACGCGAATTTTCACCCATTCGGACGGGAAAATGATATTAAGCACACACTTGCTCTATCAGGAATAATGCCTGAGAGTTATTAATTTGGTCTCGCCTTTTAACTTGCACATATCTTACACTGGCTTTATTTAATAGAAGCATAACATCTTTGGGTACTAATAATATGAGTAACTTCGTCCTTTTCAGGTTGAGGAGAAGGAAGTTCTCTCTCTCACTAGCTTGCTCTCTCAATCCGGTGGGTTATTCTCTATCTGGATTGGCATAAATATGATGTCAGTGATTGAAGTACTCGAATTGTTAGTTCATCTGATCACATGTTGCCGCCGACCAGCCGGGACTCCAAACGCGCGTGATCACGGCTGTCGACCGTCTGTGAGTCGCATACCAGCTCGTTCCGGTATCATAGTGAGTCCGAAAAACCGCTGCCGAAGGTTGAAAACCAACTATCGCCTGGCTCGAACCCGACCAAAAAGTCGAACAGAAAAAGTGAACATTGTAGACAACATGCCGACCAGTTCGATACCATGCGAAGGACAGCGTTTGGATGAAAACTGATTTTATCTCGTGTATGTGCATCGATTTGCGAACATATCTTAAAATGAGGGAAATAAACTGGATAGCATCTGTATCATTCATTAAGTTTCATAGTGATTACATATTTCACCGAAATTAGCTATCCTGAAGCAAATGAACAAACTACCTCGGAAGTTCGGTTCCCAGAAGTGCGTTCTCATTTATGTCTAAGTTGCGTGACTTAATGAGTTGACTTCCATGAGACATTTGAACACATGATATATATTTTGCAAATACACCGAATTTGATGGAAGATTTTTTGGAACTCTTCATCATTTTTATTAATTACAATGCGTTCCGCATTTGCAATGAGGTAACCAAGTATGTCCTTACGTGAGAAGATCTTCATCATGACTTCGTATATCAGGTCATGGTAGGGTAGGCACTACGCACGAACTCGATTCTCGACATTGTCAATGAACAAATTTTGGATTTGTTTGTTCGTCGTCATACATTATTAACGGTATATATATTTATATTATTTCATGGTAGAAATATGATCTTTTTACGCAATACCCAATATCATTTTTAAAATTCAGTTGAAGCCCGGCAGTTGTTACCCAATTCATCAGCCATTGTGTGTTGCAACCTTAAAAGTAGTACAAAGGTCAGTTGCACAGCATCTGATTGGCAGGCCCCATTTGTCAACCCATCTTCTTGTAACTAACTTTTAATTAAGGTAACCTACATTTACGATGGGACCGAAAGATTCCTATTCATCTCTGTCTGACTCGCTTGCAGTTGGTAGGCTGAAGTCCATACACTGGACTCCAAAAATTGCCGATTGACGACAGTAAATTGAGGAAAATGACTGAAATATTTTGAGTCAAACCCAAAGAATCATGGGTTGCTGCTGAAGTCTGACAACAAACTATGTAGGTGTACATCACCTCCGTAGGAACTTCATTCAGATGACTGCAACCAGACAATTTATTTGTTTACAAAAGTAACCGACAAGCTTAGAGTAAACTATTCAAACATACTTTCTCTGAAGGGGCCACAGGACTGGATAAGACGTTCGAATCTGCTAGAAAACACACGATTCCGGATAAAATGCGGCGACATTCACTAAAAACATTAGCGTTCAGTTTAAAAACTTGAGAGCTGATTCCTTCCACTGATCACTTGAGGATGGAAATGGCCAACCAGCTGCGACCTCGGTGGAAATGAGGGACAATGACGATGGTCAGTGATGAAATGACTGTCCCAGTGCGAACGTTAACGGTTTTGCTGCGTGTTCCCAATAAGGATAGGCTTCAGCAACTACGGTTCCTGTCACGCGGTGGTTTGCTACTTTAATACCCATTGCTTTTTGTGGGCTCCGCGTCTTGTGGACAACTTCCAAAACAAAAATGGATCTCACTTCTTTAAATCATGGAAATCTAGTTTTCCTGAGAGCATCCATGTTAGTGATTCACCTATTATTGCGCATGACATCCTTGCTTGTCCTATTAGATTTTTAAATGTCCTTTTATGAACATTCCAGAACGCATCTTGATGGTTTATAAAAATCCAAAAAGGATTTCGTAGGCACATTGATCTTACTGAGATTTAAATTAGTCGTAGTACCGGTGCACTGTACGTATATGATGGTGTACATGTGTACATAGTGTAATATTCAAAAATGGAGCACCGCTGAGTTCATTCGCTTAATCTCTTATGGTAGACACCGAATAATTTGCAGTTCATCAAATTTATCTTCTATAATTTTAAAATGTATATGTACTTGGGAAAGTCAATCGCTTTCTGACTCGCTAAGATCGGCTGAGTGTCAGGGTATCAACGAACTTTCTCGGATCTTCCAATGTCGGTTTTAGTTTCTCCTGGTTACCGTAACAGCATGAGCTGGTGACAGATTTCGACAATACATTTCTGTCACGGGAAACTTCTTAGACGGATATTTTCAGTCGCTGCGGTAGACAATGCATAGCATTCAATCTGATTGTCACCATACCTGGATTTTCCAAGCTTTTGTATCCATTTCAGTCCCAAGCACACAATTATAGGTTTTCCCGAATACCAAGGCACAGGATTTGGGGACTGAGATAAGCACTCCCACTCTCTGCACTCAGTTTAAGCCATGGTACCAAAGCATGGGACATGGTACTGAACCACATCCAACAGTTTCACTGTGATTTGCTCTTTACTGTTCGAGTAGCGGAAAAACAAAATGGCAGCCGTCGCATTTACTCCAGCTCTTCCCGAAATACATGAAAGTAACCTATATTAACGGGTGATTATCATAAAACTAGTAATGGATAAAAGGCATTATATAATGCGTGGCCAATGTTCAAGAAACTGCTTGGAGCCATCTCGGATTTTAAACTCATATTTGCTTACTCCAAATTCTAGTCATAGTCAGCGAATGATGGAAACCTCCGTTGATACCAAGGATTAAACAGGCGTGAAATATCTGTATTATTGTAAACGGTGATACCGGTGCTCAGGCTGCATAGTAGTTAATCGGGTGATTGAAATAAACCCCTTTCGATTGAAATAGTTTGCGAAAACGATGCACATCAACAACAATACGAATATTTGTTGTAGCATGCTGCATATAAGTTTGTCTAGCCACGATCTCACGATCGGATAAATGAGTCCCATAATGTCAGTGGTCTAGCATTGTCCGACTAGATTAGGGGACATATATTGGTGTTAATGCACACAAATTTGTGAATGAAGATGCACCTCTCATATGCATTCCCTTGAACTTCGGCTGTGCTGAAGTTTACGGACAACTTCAAGATTTTCAAGGCTGATTCCATTCAAAGCCACTCGGCAATTTTCGTCAACTTTCTGTAACCCGATCCGTTCCTGGATGAGGCAATGGCTGCACAGCGGCATATTTGAAACCAATTGAGTCATGGAATTTTATTCGGCGACACCCTTGACAAGTAAAAATTTCCATGGTTAGTGCTCTTGATGGAACCCATGTCTTTGATGAAATTGTATCTATCGTCCTAACCTGGTTTGGACAGTCTACTGCAACCCGTGGTTATGTTGCTAGCTACGTGATGATAGCACAGATGCACAGGAAACTGTTCACAGACAAAATTGTGGTGGCCAAACCTATCACTATCGTGCAAGTAATAATGATGGTAGGAAAGGCAAGAGCGACGTACGCTCGTATTTTCAGACCTGGGTCCATTACGTCACATACACGACCTCAGAGATGAAAGTTTTCTTACGTAATAATTATCTACCTTGACAACAGTTCGGTCCATCACGTGCCACGTTGAAAATGGCCACGATGAATGCGCGTTGGAAGCAGTTCTTGTGTGACTTGTTCTCCACAGAAGGGAGCTGGGTTTCAACAAGCTCCGGTGAAAAAAGGTGAACTTCTCAAAAACTTGGCTCAAAAACTCCTGGCTAGTGAGCCAAAATGATCACCCAACTGAGGCCATTTCGTGAAATAATACAGTATGACTTCCAGAACACAATTAAAAATTCTTAGAATGTTTTTTGAAAGCCCCTTTGAAACTACCAACATAAGCCCAAATCGTATTAGTATTACAAAGCTGTATATAGGATTATGATTAGTCGATTTCAGTTTACCTCCAAATGGCTTGTTTAATCTCAATAACAAACCAAAATTATCCATGTCGGTCAGTGCGTTTGATCATTGGAAAAAGATGAACCGCAGCAAGAATGATTTCGTGAACCTTCATACTGAAGTGAGAAATTATAAAGCTAAATTTTCGAATCCTCAGCACCGGAAATAGGTGCACATCTGGCTTAACTTATATATGATTTTTCTTATCTGGCAACTGTGACTGACCTATGTTCCTATGTGCCTGCCTCAATTCTTGGAAAATCCATTTGCAATATCACATGTCATTAATGCGTCACCTAACCTCAAGCAAGTGGAGGTATTCGTCAGTCATCGTTAAGGACATCTCCCAGGTAAGTTATTTCTCATATAAGTTAAACCAGTTGCAGTAGGTCTTTTCCCAGTTTTACTTACCTCGGAATTTCCCACTTCAATATAGGTGTTCCTAAAATCAGTATTGAGATATTATATTCATTGGCATAGCGATTGGATTCTATAATCAGCATCCTAAACGACAGCTGCAATGCTTTTACAGTTGTACCTTGAATCTTCATTAACTAACTTCAGAGTTTACTGAACACTAGTATTTTACAAGATATTGTTCATCAAGTGATATCAAAGCTCAACTCATCATTACTAAGCCATCCTCGTTACGAAAAGATAGTACCCGAAAAGCAACGTAAATTTCTGCATCTATTTTCTTATTGATCTAATGCTGATATTCGTGACAGTAGTTGGCGTAATGTCATTCCGGATATTTCCCCAAGGTTGCCTGAACTTGGTGAGGACTTGATGACAGTAAATGTCGATAAGGCGAAGAAAAAACAAAATTTGTTTGTCCTCCTGCTAACTAAAAGTTCGCTGCTCTAACAACGGTTCAATATATCCATCCTTTTATTTTTAGTGTTCATGTATATGACTCAGGAAGAAGCACTGTATCAAGTGAAAACGATTGAAGAATAGTATAGTGCACAGTTGTTCCGTCATTATTACGGATCATCAGAAGTGCACGTTCCCCGCACCCGAAGTAGGACGCGAACCCGGGACGAACAATTACCAGCCGAATGATTTTAGTTATTAATGGTGAAGTAAATGATAATACCAGATAATAAATAATTTCGTGAACTACCCAGTCTCCCATCACTAATACTGAGTAGTGTGTTGAATAACCAGTCAACGACCAGTTTGTAGTTTAGGACAAAAGCAGTGAAAGAAATCGACAACTTTTCTGGATGCATTGTGCTCAATTCCGACATATGTGGATTCATTTTGTACTCATTCCGAGGTACCGAAAGTCAGGGAATTCTCTTATTCCAATTACCAAGAAGGTAATTAATATTTTGGCTTAAATGATAAAAATTTCTCCAAGTGCTAACTATATAGCCAAATTTGGTTTTTGTATAAACATGACACAGGTACATCCACGCGCACCTGTATGTACACACTTAGCACATCCGGCTTGAAAATTAGATTTATCTGTTTTTCCTATTTTAGTTCTTAACGTCCACCCAGGTCTACAACATTCTTCACTCATATTTGTTGAAATGCACTAACAGATCCGGTATTTAGTGAAACCAAATGCATAGGTAGGATACTCAGATACTGTGCCTCAGGCTTAAACTTTTGCATGGAGATATCAGCCACTTTCAGTAAGTGGTATCCACCACCCGAGGCCCGAGGCTTTTCCGCTTGAGTGCTCTGATGATAGTGGACTCTACAAAATGACGTTGGCTGTTGGACACGGAGTCCAAATTTATGAACTAAGTTGCTGAGGCTGCATGTGCGTCTGCACACGAATAACCAAGATACGTTCACTGTTGAAACTCTGTTTAAGCTTTCTACGCAAAAATAGCTTAGTTTCCGGTTAATAGATAAACTTTTGCACATACGGACAGGAGTTTCGCAATTCTCTTTTATTGGTTCGCGTGAAAAAATAAGCTGGAAAAACTTGCCTAGTAAACCACAGACAGAGAAAAAAAATTCCTGTCACAGATCGACGCTCTATGAAAATTAAGTGCGGGTTTCGAAAAATACCTGATAAACTAGGTTTTCGAAAATACCAATAGAAGTCCGACATTTTTTATTTCACTAAAACCTAAAGTCAGTAAAATAAAGCTTGTTCGTCTTGGCTACAATTGATTACATGTGACTGGTCATTTGGCCGTCGCAAACAATTAATCACAATTATTGTCCCCCTATGTTAGAAATAATTTAAGAATTGTGTAAGCGCATCAAACTGTGGACACCCGAGAGTCTCGTTGATTAGGGTGCAGACTATCTTGTGCGACAATTCCATTGTCAATGATTATCCAATTCTTCTGGTTGAGAGAGCAAACCTACCATTAATACGTGTGTTCGTTGCTTGTGCCTGAGTGAGAGGTTGACGGTAAACGTGTACGTGCACACGTGGTCATCGAAGTTGGATGGGGAATTTATTTACCCAGTATCCTTTACTTGACTGCGAATCACTGATTTGTCCATTCCGGAGATTCTGGTCAAATTTGTATGAAATGAAGCGATGTCAAAAGTATTCCAAAATTCGACTTAGGTAAATGAATAAACCATCGTTTGAATCACACAACGGGGATTTCATCGTTGGCTTTACTAGTTGTCGTGGTAATGGTGGTGGTAGAGTTATAAGCAGTAGTAGTAAACCGGTGCGCAACGTACTGAATATAGGCTTCTCTATTTCCCTTTTGTCAATGATTTCGGGTTGCTAAAAAGGGCTTCTTCCTAGACTAGGCTAGCATCTCTACCTCGCTAGCAGCTGGATGAGGGAAAGTATTGTCTACGTGGTGATGCAAAAACTCATGTTGAGTTTTCGGACGGCACTATACAGACCGAAAGTATTAAAATCATTGTAAATTAGATAAGAAAATCAGTCATGGCAACCTAGATCCGGCTCCTGATAAGCGACAGTTTCACACGCTTTCGTGTGAAATCGTTGATGTGAAAACCGCGAAAAGCTCAACCGCAGATTGTCAGACCAATTATTTCATGGCGTGATTCGTTGTAACTCGGGTAGTTTTTAACGTCACTGTGCAACGAGTTGGCGATAACTCAGTCGCAGTCTACTATTACTAGTCATGGAGATTATTCCTAAAATGTCCTTTTCATTTTGTTGCTTAATAAAATCACAAAATGAACCATCAATTTGGATGACCGTCGATGAATTCCTATTGCATTTTTCTTCACTTGTGTGAATTTACTGTTTACAAGCTGTCGTTCGCTACCCCCGATTGCAACCGCAGCAAGAAATGGCGCCGATCAGTTTTCGCCGTTCGGAAATCTCAAAACCCAGATGCGATAACTCTTGTAGTGCAGTAATTGGCCGCACAAACATTCCACGAAGATCGCAAGATGTATGTGAAATAATCGAATAATTTAACCAAACCCATCTGTGTTCCACGATGAACCATTCCAATGGCCGGCCGCAGTCCAACTTTAAAATCTTGGCATTTCGGCGGTATGCATGGTGCGGATTTGTATTACCACACCACCAGTCACTCCTACATTAACAGTGAGGGATCCATTTGGAACAAAAAGTAGTACCAAGAGGAGAAAACCAAGGTCGTTCTATCATCAATATTATCATCATAATTACTATCCATGCGGTGCATGGAATATTTCGTTTTTGACTAATGTTCAGATAAAGGAATGCATGATTTTTTACCTTGTTCCGCTAGTGCTAGTTAACATCTACGAGAACAGCACTGTTCATAATGAAAAAGAGCTCAGTTTGTCAATCCACACGAAACACACACAAATCCAATTACCAATTGTATGGTCCACTACTTGAAAGCACACTGAGCTTTTGGCCTTGAAACGTAATTAAAACTAAGAGGTTATACATTAGACCCCCGTACAGTGTTAGCAACTAAACAAATGAATAGTTATAACATAAAACAAATTAAGGAAGGAAAGCAACCTATCAGTCGACCTGTTGAGCAAGGTCGATTACTGATGGGCTCGGCTTACACCCCGAGCGTAACAAATTGGTTCTAGAACAATGATATTAATTACTAAGAACAGTAATCGTGTTTAAATGATGAATCGCTGAGTACGCAATGCCCCCCCCCCTACTTCTAGTAGCGAAATCCATTTGTCCAACTTAATGGTAGTACCCCGGAAAAATCTCTGCACTGTTTTGTGACTAACTAAGGTTGGATGTTTTCGCGTTCGACGACTGCAACAGGAAAATTCAAGTGTGTTTTCGAAGTATCATCCTGTTGAGTAGATGGTAGCCAGTCATTTCCGCCCTCAGTAAGGGGTCTGATAGCTCAAAATGCTTGCGACAGCGAAATTCAGATGTCATATAAGCGACTAATCTGTGCGACATCTGAAATTAGCGGCACGTAACGGGCATTATCTTATCTAAAAAGAAAATAGTAAAACTTCTAGACAGTAGATTTTAAAATGAGCATTTTTGCCTCCAGACATGCAAACAAACCTAAGCAAGAAAATACTTCTGTCTTCCGAAGTTTGTCCACCATGCGAGCGATATTCCAGCTATCATCTTCATATGTATATGGGCATTACGCACCGCATAAAATTGTACGAAGTTACGGTGTCCAATCACTGAAGTGCTGCACGAACAAGTCCACTACTCTCCCAGCTTTGTTTTTTATTTTGTCAAATTATATCAGCGTAGAGTTTGACCTATTTAGTATGCACCACAGACATTACAAATATCACTCACTGTTCCGGATCTGTCTTTTGATGTTTATAGTATAAAATAAATCTGCATATTTGAGTACCGATGCATCAGTTAACGACAAACCTGTTTCCACTATCTGGATGTCTGGACCCGAAATCGAGTAAATGTCCAAAACATGCTTGGGTTCGTTTTGGCCGTGGTCCTTATGAAGATCGTAGAAAATATTATTTCACTGAACCTATAGTTTGTGTCTCACCTCGAACGAATTGTACGAATATATTTAATTTACCTTGCTTGTTCTAATTTTCTCTCTCGAGCTTCTCTGTATCTCACTACTGGCACCGAATATCAAATGGTCGGCTCTCACTGTCTGACGACGTCTAGCAAATACTGGGGAAGATCCGGCAAACACGAGGGACAAGGCTTAGGATCCACAGGAACCAAGATGCATATCCTGTTGTTGCAAAACCCCAATTTCGTCTAAATTGGCACAGCCTTCACTAACGCAACAATCCGCAAAAGTAACTTGGTGCAAGAGAGCCGGAGGAAGCGGAATGGCGAGGAGGTTCAAAGCGAAATAGCGGAAAAATAGAGATAAGATATTGTGTACTTTGGAGATCAAATTTTAATGGCCTACCGCTGATGTGCACCTGTGGCTTCCACAGATCAGTTTCTTAATTGTGGAGGTTTTAATCCATGCAGATTTCCATCAGCTGCATCGAGCTTGTAAACATTGAGCACGTCGTTCAATCCTAATTTTCAGAGCAACGCTCGAAAGTAAGAAAACTATCTCGATTAATTTCTATCGTTTTTGCTTCAAAGTTGTCTTTGTGGTCGCCCACTCTCCGGAGTACCACGTGAATTTGAGAGACATTGGACCGGATGATATAAGTGTAGTGAAATGTGAAGGGAACACACGTTTCAAGATGGATGAACTAGATTCACTTAAATGAACAAGAAAGTTCCCCCTGAAAATAACAATCCCGATGCAATGCATCATCGTTGACATTCCTACTCAGTGAGTACATCCACGCAATCACAATCGACCTGGGGAGAACATGGTCAACGGGAATCAGCAATGGGAGATGGAGGGTAATTACTCTAGGTAGGTCGTAATTAAGTGCGCCCAAACACATCTTCCTGGCCCGGTATACCGTCACCTTTATCTCTACACCGTTCGCCCCCCCTCCATCTCAACCACACACACGCATACATGCACATACCAATCAATGCCAAATTCTCGGATGAACGAACAACAGGACAGTGTCGTCTCACTTCCGCTCACTCTAATGAGAAGTGACTACCGAAAGTTGTAATGAGGTGGCTTTAAAGAGGTATTATTAGTTCGATGTGGGTCTCTTTCCTTATGAACTAGTGCTGATAAATGGGAGTTGTTGGGGACAGAGATAGGGGGAGGGAATTCGTTAACTTTCGAGTAACTGATCAACCCACACGTGAGTAGTTCTCGGTTTTGTTTCTTCACCATTTTGCCGCAATGTGAAAACGAATAAACTAATACGAATGTTCGTTGTCGAGTCCATTGGGATGGACACAGTCCCGCTGGTTTGCACATCACTGCAAACGCTTCTCGCCTTAAGAACTGGGTTCGAATCAGAGCATCTCAGGGTTTCACCGGAGATTATTCATTAGAATAAATGCACTGTTCATAATAAGTCTTCTTCGAGAAAGCAGATCATTGGATGCTTACATCGTATATATTAATTAATGGGCTTGATCGACGTAATTACTTACGCTTTTGTAGTATCAGACTAGATGATACATGGAGTAACTACTCAAGGGATATGAACGTCCAACTCATAACTAACAAACCATGAAAAAATTACACGTCTGTTTATACTTTGCTAAAAATCATCAGCAACCCATATCCACCGTGCCAAAATCGGAAACGAACATGAACGAGCTACTCGAGGTACTCGAATTTACTCAGCTTCGTCAAATCTGGCCAAAACTGAAGTCTTCAATGTACTTAGACTAATTACAGAGAAGTCAACCTCAAAACAGTCGATCACTGTAAGCGGTAACCAGTGGCACTCCAAAGCCAGTGACTAATGGGTACTATTCCATATCAACAAAGGTATATCACCATCGAACTGCTCCGACGAATTGATAAACTAGTGAATGATCTTCACTTAAACCGACTAATCGAAGTCAGTTACAGTTTGCACCAGCCACTTCATTTCATTTTCACCTTAAACGGTACAACACTGCTTTGTTATTAACTTCAGACAAAATGAACAAGTCAGTTTCACAGAACGAAATAGTGTTAACTCAGTCGTGAGCTTAGGTCTAACAAAAGTCTTTAAAATAGCATACGAAACTTCACCACTGCTCGTTTTGTAACTCACAAGCCTCTTGTTGTTGCTGCCCATTAACGTAGTTTTGGCCACGTGCATCTCAACGGATTCGACTTGTTGAATAGTCTTGTCACGTGAGTATCCGTAGATCAGATTGTTTTCACTAAAACTAAAGTCACCTTAAGGTTTTAGATAACGTGGATGCGAGAGTCATGTGAATTCAGATGTGAACACAACGGACAGTTCCTTCGGTTTTATGGATGATGTAATACAGCAACCAGCCACTAACTTCTAAACACGGTACATCATGCTTAGACGAGCGCGTTACGTCAGAGCTATCACCACCACCTTTCCTCTCGTGATAAGCCACATGAACTAGTCGAAGATTTGCGCATGTAATCCTACCCCCTATCGACCCTACCCTGCTCAAGTCTCCACTACATCATCGGGTTGTTGTGCCCCGTTATCAGTTGCCTTTTCGCTTTTACGTCTGCCTCTAATGTGTGTATCCTGGATACAGCCGGTCTAATGCGAATGGCGTCAATGACACTCATCTCTTCGATCCAATTCATCTGAAAAACTCATCTTCAAATTTGCTTGGTTTCTCTTCACGAATCCGGAGCGAATGAATTGTTTGTCTTATTGACCAAGTTACGTGTTGGATGCTAGTCCGATGAATACATGGATCTACAGGTTTTGCAAATGTTTTACGGAATTATTCAGCATGCACGTAGTTCTTCAAAGGAAATTCCTAATCGTCATTTCAAACCAAAGGTGTATATTGATGTCACTGATCCCTCCTTGATCGAAAATCCGAGTCTATTTAAATTTATCAAATGGGATTATGGCAGACCAGACAGAATTGTTAATGGTCCATAACAGGTGAAACGGTTGCACAATGCTTGTGATTTGTAATGGCTAGTCAGATCTAGAAACAGTGCAACAAAATGTCTCCAGGCGACAGTTCAAGCCTCCGGTTGCTCAGATTGTTCGGTGCTGATTATAGTATGAAACGATTATGGTGATTGAGGATGAAATGTGTGCTCATGAACTTCATTCCATTGCAGTGCCATATGATATTGAATAAGAAGAAAGTTCGGTCTACCGCTGTCTCTGGCTTAGCGAATTAAAACGGACACA
>LUCM01010235.1:0-25161 GCA_008360955.1 Fasciolopsis buskii | reverse complement strand
ACAGGTGTCATAAATGGTACACAATCTTGTGGAGTACACATTGCGGGCTCAGGGAGAGCAGCAACTGCTACATATTGCGTTCATTATACGAATGACGATCATGGTCATCAAAAGCAGCGAGATTGATTGGTCGGCAAATGGAATGACATGTCAGGATAGAAGAGAGCCAACTTGGATATGCATTGCTGGTATGATTAGCAAATACCATAGCGGAACTCCAGAAATTAAAATTGCAATGGGGAATCTGCAACGGTCTGAAGTAGAAACAGACAGTTACTCCTGATTCGGAACCTTGCTAAACTACGGACTCCCCACGACTGTCGAGCATTGACTGGAATCAACAGTCTACTGAAATCTCAGTTGGGTAATACACAAAGGCAATTTAATGTGCATATGAACTTTGCATTCGAATGACAGAACACTAATCTGACTAGTTCATCGCTAATTCTAAATTCAGTTAAAAAATCTGGAGTCAGCTACAAAGGTGGGTCATTTCCGAAACGGCATCTATCAAGCCGCATTAAACTAAAATCGGATGTGCCGCTTGAATAGTAAGAAGTTTTGCTCAGCTCTTTGCACACTTTAATCCGAATCATCTCCGAAATTTATGGTTCCATTTCCCCTGAATAAATTCCAACTCAATGCTTGTTGTCTCGGTTTGAGATGAAATTTCCGGTATCTAAATTCCCAGGTAGATGGTCCCAATGCTTCAAGAAAAAAGCCTCATGAAATTTCTTCATAATGGAAATGATTTTATAATTTGTTGCGGGCGTATCCAAAAATTTCAGCGTCATGCTCTACCAAAAAATTGGAATCGTTTGGCATTGACCCACATTCTCCCAGTGAGTCGAGGCTAAAGGGTTGTGGATGGCTAAATAATTCTGGCTGGAGGCTATGCACTAAGAATCGTGGTTGAAAAATTGGGTGTTTCTGTCACTGTTCAGGTGAAAACAGTGTAGTAGCATTTCGCCATGACTGGACAAATTCTTTGTTTTTAAACTTCTATCAATCTCAGGCAAAAAGTAATCGTGGAACCAATATGGTTTGTTATCGACACACTAGATACTTTGGTTACTGAAAAATTCAAGTATTGTAGGATAACATATTCTGCATTCTGCTTGAGAATTTTAACTCCAGAATCGTTGCGAAGACCTTTTGTGAGAAGATAGAACGAAAATTTCCAGATTACTCCAGTAATCCTTGTAAACAGATGACCGCGAAGCTTGCCGCACAATCCACAACGTGTTCATCGTATGCAAAGCTGGCATCGTGTGAGCAGTAAGCGATAAAGTATTCACAATCTGGTTATCAAACCGACCCATCGATGTCACATGAAAGAGACTAGGGGAACAATCTGCCTGTTTTTTCTAGGTGCTACAAACTTGAATTAAAAGATCTCTAAGTGATTAATTTGGAGAAAACCTGAAAGCAACCGTAGTGTGTGCTTCTATCTTTCCCTTACCGTCCGAAAACAATCCGTTTATATAAATCCCGATAAGATCAACCAAAACAGGTAAAAGAAGGCTTTTAGAATACGGAAAATCAGCAGAATGCACCATTACGATCTTTCAAGTCGGAAGTCAATCTCCTGACATCATGACCTCAACTTAGGGCACTTTGAGAACAGCCAGAACAGTCGAAGACAAAATGAAGATATGAAACAAGGAAAAATAGACCGTGTTTTTGAGGGAAGTATTCGACAGTTGTTGCAGTCGCGTCTTTTCATCGGAACTCCGGGAGCAACTAGGAGAGTGATTTAAGAACGATAATATAATGCGAGTTTAGTGGGCGTAGGTTCAACTTTAAGCTTCACTATACAGCAGGTCTCAAATAAAGAAGTCCTTCAGCAGCATTAACACAGGATGTGTAAATAATAATCTATTACAAAAATGTACCCACAAAGCCGTGTAATGCAAACCCCTAAATTCTCTAAATATCACGCAATATCCTGCTGAACCTGCAGTGAAGGTTTAAAGGGTGATGTTGACCGGTTGCTGAAACGGGGCACTGTCATCTGACGGTACGTGACCAGTCAGTCTCTGGTTGAACTGTGACTAGTCCGTTCAAACCAGCGATTGCGTAGACTCGCAAATATTTCACATTTGACCCGTACACCAGCTCCGCATTACTGCCTTCTGACCAATGCAATTCAGCGAATTATGTTCTCACTATAACAGAAAATCTTAGTATCACTCAGAATAACAGAAACCGCTAATACAACAAAGAATGGTATAGTCCTAAAGTCTAATCCTTGTCGAACCGTGATTGCTCCCACTAGCAATCATGCTCGACGATCACGTATTTCTGAAGACAGAGATTTAAGTTCCTTTTTAATGGGTAAGCGGTAAACCCAGAGGTCTCAAACAAATCCTCTCTGAACAACTACATTGCTGCTAACATGATGTGACAGCACAAGTTGGCAATCGACCAAAATTAGGATATAGATGTGAGAAAGCATACACTCGTACTAAACCTGCTTACTGTCTCCCTGGCTCTTCCGAGTTATTATGCACTGGTTGTATTACAACGACCGGGCTAACCATTGAGATAAAGAGGCCTTTGATACTTTCATTATGGGTCTTTAAGTTATTTTTCATGGCCGAGATTAGAGACCATTTTCAATGCTTAACGCAGTTTCGTAATTCATTTTGGTTTAACATACCTTGACAGTTTCTAATAAGTGACAACCTGTTCTTCCCACGTTAGAACCGTTAGGTTTGTGCCATACACTCAGTTACCGAACGAAATCCCTTAATCCTATCCGTGGAAAACTCAAAGAATAACAAGCATTACTTAGTTGTTTGCCCGTGCTTTATTGCATTTTGACGATTAGTTTGCTGTTTACACCACCATACCACAGTTCACCAGTGTTGCATATGGATTTTCAGAATGGCATAAATAAGCTCACACTAACCTTGTACTTAGCCGAACACAAATGTTGCCAGTGGTAATTAGGCAGAAAGTGTCCACATACTGACCAGATGTCGTACTCCGCAGTTCCACTT
This sequence comes from Fasciolopsis buskii, assembly GCA_008360955.1. Taxonomy (NCBI): domain Eukaryota; kingdom Metazoa; phylum Platyhelminthes; class Trematoda; order Plagiorchiida; family Fasciolidae; genus Fasciolopsis; species Fasciolopsis buskii. The sequence continues at coordinate 22,156 of LUCM01010235.1, read as the reverse complement.
GACATACTTTCATCAGTAGAAAGAAACTCATTTGAACTAATGTGCTCAAATCATGGACCCATTGCACACCCGTTCCAGACGCGCGTGTGCGAGTGACAATATGTTGGAATAATTTCAAGTCGCTCTTTCGACTCTTTTAGGCAATTGTCTTCCCCCTTAAGGTAATCTACATTTTACCTGAACACGTACCCATATGGATAAATGGTCAGACAGACAGGGGCACACAACCAAACTGAAACAACAAAACATAGACCTCGTACTTCTGTATAGTCTTCGTCGCTCTTCCCCCGGTCCCTACCACAAATGTGCAACTTGTTCGAACAAGTCAGCAACACGCTCCATTTAACACAGTCTACTCCGGGGTTATATACAATCCAAGTGTGAATATAGTTCATGCAGTTCGGCTGTAGAGAACAACAGTGGGCCGTATGTCAGTCTAGCGATCGCTGAACGCTGGCCCAGTCATTTATCCGAACACACACGCACATACATCTTTTGTCTTCAAGTCTTAGTCAGCTTTATTTCCACTGAGGTACTTTACCTCCACCCCGCATTCGATTTCTCAATGGTGGTTATGGTAAGGTGATTCTTGAGCTTCGTTGGTCGATTGGCCATACAGTCATATTCTCAGTAGGGAAAATTTTCTTTGCTAGTAAGATTGGGGAAAAACCACCACTCCAGTGGAAATGTCTACCCTCACCCAGCAGATTATGCATTACCACCATCACACGGCCGATAAACAAACGAATGCACTCAAACACATACGAAAGCTCACATAAAAACAAAAAGATATGTATGCATTCGGACGAATCTTTTAGCTTCGTTGATGTTTGCTCACTCGGTCATTTCAGTCGGTTAGTCAGTTGTTAGTTGATTGGGTTGTTGTTCGGTTGGTTAACGCGATCGTTCATTTGCTGGTTAGCTGTTTGGTTGGTCGATCATGTTGAACTGCCTAAAGAGCTACGTAATTATAGGTTGTAAATTGTTTGATGTTTTCTGTCCATTTATCTTGCGTGCTATTACCAAACCCCTCTCCCGGCTTCCCTACGGCCTGCCACTCAAATACAAGCGGAAAAAAGTATGCTCTCACTCGCATTCTGTCGTTACCACCGCCCCTTGTCCTGAGTCTCGTCCACTCGGTACTTTGATAAAATTCCTCTCTTAAGAGAGAGCTTTAACGGGCGCTCCCTCAAATATTTTTCTCAGGTCCTATCGACAGTTCGTTTCGTGCTCACTACGTTGTTCGCTAACTGGAGTCGCATTGACCAAATGCTAGCAAACATACACACATGGATTCACTTCTCGTCCTCTGAGATTAGTTGGAGCAGATGGGCTTTAAAAGTTGCGTCCATTTTCACGCGGTTCAGAGGTGAGTAAGATGGTAAGAGTTGCAAGGGTGGGACGAGGTAGAGAAAATGACCACCTATGTCTTATTCTGTTTGTCTTCTGTATTTAACTCTGCCGTCTGCTTCGATGTTTTAAAATGCCACCACTATCTTCATTGCCATCGGCATCATTATCGCCATCACCGCTACACCTTTGGGCTGTGTCACGAGGACAAATACGTCGCACGTGAACAATCCACCCGTCCTCAGCTGACACGCCAACATGTTTAGAGTCTAGTGCAACAGATTTTAACATTCCTACCTGTTCCAGATATTCATCCGAAAGAGCACAATGACAAGAGTAGACAAAAATGTTTTCGTAGGATGTGATAGCTGATTCCTACTGGGGAACCAAATATAAGAAAGTGTTTGTAAGTACGTTTATCAAATGTGCATGTCTCCCTTGACTTGAGATCACGATACTCTTCAATGAGACCTTAGATCTGAAAATACTAACGAAATGCAAGTTTCTTCTGTCTGCTGGTGACTTCCTGTTTTCATCATCGCGCAGCAAAAATTCTTTTTTGCATGTGAACAAAAATTAACCACGGAAATTCAGCCCCAAAGTCTAGGCAATTTATAATCAAAGATCTGGTTAGCTTATGGACAATGTCACTCACGTTATCGGGGTGTGCGTGTGCCTCTAGATTCGAATACGGTAACAATCTATTCAAGGGGGCGGGTCTTGCTCGCTCAGAATAGAACAAAACAGAACAGGACGCACGCAAACACAAACAAGCACAAACAAAGGCAATTAACTACTATCCTAAACCGATCTCTTCAAATATGTCCTTAACATTCGGTTCCCGTAGAATAAAAACAGTTAAACACGAGCGGAGCTTAAATGCTCATGCGTGTTGAGGTGATTTGTGTAGTGAAGTAGCCAAAATTTGTCCATGCGAGTCATTCATGTACACGGTTTGTCTGACCTTAGAATGTTTGCGAATCAGCCGCTGGCGAAACCACTTGTAGGAGTTTGCGCCCAGAAGGAAAAGTCGAAGACTCCTGGAAGGAATCTAAACAGGCAGTGATTTTGGTTAAGAGTTTCCTACAGAAAAACAACCAGAGTGAAGCTGGTCGAATATTTCTAACTTGATTTAAAAAATCCATTCTCATGTTGCTGTCTCCGATTCTAATGATACTTCCGTCTTTTCAGTTGCCGTCGTTCTAGTCACCTGTGCTAACGACACTAAATGGTGTCCTGGATGATGATGGCCATGTTAGCAACGGAGTTTACGGAATAGGGATCGTTTCCATTATTACTTGGCTTATTATTACTACTAAAACTACTACCACCATTACTACTAGTAACTTTTGCTCATACTTTATGAATAATCGGAAACCGATTTCATTGAATGGGGCGGCAAATAGACGCAACTGCTCACTTAAAACCAATTAATTAAAAAAACTGTTTCTGGAATTCCAACGACCATTTTCATCGACTTCCTTTAGCTCTTTATGCTTACAGTTTATAACAATGGACTAACAAACTCACATGTGCTTTGGAGATTAAAGTGCTCCGTATTGGAACAAAACTAGAACGAATCATTGAAAAGCAGCAAAAAATATTCCATTTCAACTATTCCAAAAAATGCATTCAGATAGGATGAGGACGAAAGATTGTTTTATCCATTATTTCCGGGCTTTCAATGCCGGATCTGATTAGAATGTTCGGATTAACTGTCAGGTGACTTTGTCGGTGGCTGAGTTCTTGTGTGTGTGTGTGTGTGTGTGTGTGGATGTGTGTCACTAACAGGTCGTTTAATTCGAGATTCCGTGATGCACTGTGTGCAATGCTTCGTATCGCCTTCGCAAGTCATCACACACAAAACGTCTTTGACAGGAACATGCGAAATGAGACCCGAGACGTCGATCACAAAACACGAAACAACGACAAAGAATGATCGTTGAGGTGAGTGTACGTACCGAACGATAGGGTATACCGGTTTTGTAGAAACAGCCATAGAGATGGGCACACGTTTCAACCCTCGTTAGGATTTCCGAGGTCTATTGCGACCGACAAGGGGGTTTGATCGATGTCCGATTTGTTCACATAGTTCATTTGAGATGGGTAGGTTTCTACAAGGTGAGATGGCAAGATGGGGGATACGTTAAGTGGACTAGCCACCGAAACCACATCAGGTTCAATTACCGTGTTGTTGTTGTTGTAAGTGCTTGTGGTGATTGCAGTGCTAGTCCTTGCAACGACACTGTTTGTTTCATCCTCACAATGCGTTCGAGTATGTTTGTTCAGATGGTCACTACGCAGGAATCGTTTATGACAAATGGGACAAATAAATTTTTTCTCACCAGTATGTGTGCGCAAATGACGTTGTAGTTCGTCCGAGCGTGTAAATCGCTTTCCACATAATAGCCAATTGCATACAAATGGTCGTTCTCCAGTATGCCACCTCAAATGCGCTTTCAAGTGGCTGGTTTTGTTATAAACTTTACCACAACCAGGCACATGACAGCTGTGCAGATTCTTTTGTCTTAATTCTGCAGCCATTTCGGGTGCCGTCAATCCTAAAGCGTCTGCTTCTTTGCAGTTCGGGCAGTCACACGTGGCTCGGCTGCCATAACGTCTGGTTACAGTGGTTGCTGTTGCCGTTCCTGGTGATGCCACTGCAACTGTAGTAGCTGTCGTTGTTAACATCATTGACGCTGATTGTGTCTGACCGGAGGAAGTCCCGTTTAATGATGCCATTTTGGATTCGTGTGGGACCGAGGGAGACGCCTGCTTTGAATCGTCACCGCCATATGTATCAGATGCACTGAGGCCATCCGGAAAATAAGTACCGTCTGAGTTTCTGAATAATATAGACTGATATAGTTGGCTGTAATCGTTGGGGTAACTGGGGTAGATATCGGTATCTGGAGGTGTCGGATATTGGGCTACTGCGGCCGCCATTAGAAATGATCGATATGGATCGGTGGACCACCATTTGCTCATATCTCTTGACCAAAATGGGCTGAGGGAGTCCGTGCCGGGTGTTGGGGAGACTTTTGCCTCATGTGAATCTGCGGTTAGGTTGTTTGATGAATAACCGAAAGGAGTTATCGTGTCCATTGAAGATGAATAATTTGGCTGTTCCGTGGAGCTATTTGTCATTGGACTGAAAGATACTGACGTGGATGGATATTGATATATACCGAAAGAAGAAGACAATGATGGTTGTTCAGCTGAATTATAGACGGCAGTGTCTAACCTGCTGATTGCGACTGGCGAGGAATTTTGTGCGACGGGTGAATTGCTCGATGGAGACAGGGAATGTGGTTCAAATTTCGAGTTCTCGCGATCGAATGGCCATGGTTGCCGCCGTTGTTGCTCTTGATCCTGTTGTTGTCGCCGTTGGAAATGATGCTGATGTAGATTATTTTGGTGTTGATGATGAGTTTGCCGCTGATGCTGGTTAGAGTTTTCAGACGAATATGTGTTTGTGTAACTGGTTAAATTTGATTCCAAAAAATTTGGACTGACTACTCGATAATGTTCACCATGGATAGAATGCTTTCTCGTTGAATCGAACAAACCACCTGCTATTAATGATCCTGTTGATGTTGCGTTGCTGGACATTCCCTGTGACCCGACGAATGTGTTGTCTCCTTCGCAAATGTCATAACTTTCCGAATTACTTGGTAAGTAATGACCAGATGAAGCAAAACGTAAAGTGTAAGGATGTGAGATTTCGTAGGAGTGAACGGCGTCACAACCTTGCTGACTCATTGCAGTAATACTTGTAGAGGAGCTGTTGGATATCACGGCTCTGTTTGCGACTGAGTTGTAATCCGTCGGAGTAAACATGCACATGGGTTGAGAATCCAAGGGACGGACAGACTCATCGCCAACCGTCGCACCATCAACCGCATGTCCTATACCACTGCTTTCCGATGACGAGCACTGATCGCAAAAATTGTCGGAACTTCGGACGCCGGCCATGGCAGCAATGGCGGCAACAGCAACACGGGTGGCATTGTCAACGGATAGGATCAGATGAGCTGATGTCATATCCGGAGTTAGGTCAGACTCATGAGTTCTTGGCACATTTGGGCCTACCAGATAGTCCACGGAAGTCGCATGCGTCGTAGGAATAAACGGAGTGGAACTTCGGGAGGTTAGTCCATGGTCCATTTTCGAATCACTACTCACGGTCACATTCAGACAGTTTGTTGAGAAGTGAGAATATGGTGTGTCCTCCTTGTGCATTGTACTCATAAAGCACAAACGAGTCTGAAAACAACAAATTAGGTAGTCGGCATGAGGATGAACTGAAGATTAAGGACTGATTATTCATTAATGAATATGAAGCTCACGGGAGACAAGGATAGAAAAATGTCACCCTATGATAGAACCAAATACCATAGAATGAGAAATCCTTTTGCATTGATCAACATAACTTCAGAAGAAGGAAACGAAAAAATAGAGCCAGAAGACTGGTATGTCGGCGGAAAATGTGATCTTTCCTAGGATTCCGAATGCACAACATGCAGACATTAATTAAACCACGACCGTGCCAGGAAGCAGAAGGACGTCTGTCGAAATATTCATCGATTGTAACGAGGACGAAGCGAAAACAAGATTGCCAAAGTCGAGAATGGAATTATGCCAAAAGATAACAGCAACAAAAGTCGATCGAAAAAACTAGAAGAAAGGAGTCAATGCCAACGAAAACAGCAAAACTATTTAAAAAACCGAGCCGCATCTGTTACTTACAGAAAAATAAAGAACATAATAAAGGTTCATTAAAATTGTTACTTATACTATTGTCTATATTAGTAACATCATTATCATCGTCATAATCAACATCATTCTAATAGTCCTGTCTCGATCCATTGGCAAAATCGTCATAATCATCATCACCCTGACAGCCATCATCCGAGTCACGTCACCCGAACCACCATCGTTCGACTCAGTATCATCACCGTCATCAGCATTCGAATACTAATAGTAATACCGTTAATAGTCATACTTTTAATTATCCCGCCCATCCGCATCTGAAACACTACCACCCGAAACACCATCGTCGCCATCATCCTGGTAGTCACAATAACCGTCACTCTTACCACAGCATCTGAATCATCATTATTCCATTGATCATCATCGTCATTATCATCATCATCATCATCATCGTCATTATCATCATCATCACAATCGTCGTCGTCGTCGCCGTCGTCCCCATTTTCACCATCCGAACCGCCACCATTCGAATCGCCGTCTGTTTCCTTCTTATCACCATGAGCACTATTATCACGGTCAATGTCATCACCAAAATTATCGTCATCCTTATCCTGGTCATCGTGCGAACTACCATTCAAAACGACGTGTTGTTTATGGAATGCATAATCAAAATCAGCCTCGCCCTCATACTTGTCATGCTGATGATTACATGTTCGTAGTGCCCATTGTATTCTCGAATTCGCCGTGCACGTTGTATTCGTATTTCGTGCTCTGTATAATTTTTCTGCAACTTACTCAACTAAATTCATTAAACAGCTGTTTTTAAGAGTTTGAATGGAAAGGAAATTTTCCGACTTTTGTGTTTGTCCGTAAAGATTTGCTGCAATGAGTTGAGCAATCGATGAAATAATTTGATCTCATTCGCTTCGAAACTTCATTGCCGTGGTGAACAAGATGAATGCTCCTCCCCATCCTGGGACGAAGCACCAACTATCAGCCCTTCACCCAATGCTTGAACACCATCACATTTAGCAAAGACGAAGCATACCCGTATTTTTGGATATCTACACTGCCTCTGATTTCATCACTCGGTCTTCCGTATGAAGCAGCTGAGAATTGAGTTTTTATTCTGAAAGCTTTCTACCAGCAGACCAACAGCTCTACACACCTAGGAATTTGGATTTCTGCTGACGGTGGAATTGGAAATCAGAACTATACACTCATCCGTGCGGCATACTTAGTTTTATCAATCTATGACACGTCTGTCGCCGGCGCGACATTAGACTTTTTCTAAAATACAAAGTGTACAGCGACGTACTGTTTTCGGCGCTGCCTCACGAGTATGAAATCGGCTAGTTCGAGATTTGGATGGGAAAACGATACTCGAACAACAGCATCTAAGGTCAGCTGAACGAGTATGGTGGAAATACAGTCAGTCCCGGCGAAGTCCCAAGAAAGTTGTGTGGCTGAATGTACGTCGCCCAGAGTAGTCCTTTCACTTCGTCTGCTACGGTAGCTAGGCAACTATTTGCGGGTGCCCGCCCAACGTATATCTCATAGCGCCTCATTTGCGCTCACTGGACAAAATTGGAAGAGGTGGTGTGGTGGATAGCTAATGACCTGGAGAAGGATATTAAAATGGGACTTCCAGTTTAGCTGCAGCAGTCGTATTGGCAACCAGTTTTAAGTTAGGATGACTTTGAAAACAGTTAGTCAAAAATAATGATAGATGTGGCTCTAAATCAGTCAGTAACGCAAGTATTGTTTGGGGTCTCGTAGCGAGTCCTTGTCCTTGACTTTCCGAATGTAAAAAAAAAACAAAATAAGCAAAAACCCTTGTGAAAAAACTAGAAAATGTTATCCGTCTGTTCCACCTTTTTATATCGTACACTGTTCTTGAAGTATTCCAGATGTATTATATATATATATATATATTCAAAAATAGATAAGACTTTCTCTCCGCAATAAGCTCTTTCTAGGAGCCTTTCTGAAGCTGTATAAGGAAACCAAAGGAGAGAATGAAAGCACTGGTGGCGGCCACCTACTTACATCTGATGTGGGTCTGACCACTAGAGGTTGAAAGGGATACGACCTCGATTGCTGAGTCGAAGTCACCGAAATGGAAAACTTAAAAATGTGTTGGTATGTCTAAGTAATATGTGCTTGGACGGGAGGACTCGAGAACTCATAAGACGGGACGATCAGGGGTCAAATGAGTCCTGGAATCAACATAGTTCATTCTTCCTTATTCATTGCCGTAGACAAAACTATACCTCAATGAATAGGAATTCTGCACTAAATAATGTTTGCTATTAATTACTAGCAATAGATAGCAGAAGTTCTGAGTGAAGCGGAATTCCGATTATCATCATTGTGACCGTCGAGCTCAAGGTCACTTATGCTCACTTTGATAAACCGTCGTATGGTTTCCCTGAAACAAGTCAAGGGGCTGGCAGTAGTGGTCGTCCTTGGTGCCTCAGTGCGGGGAATTTAATTCTGATTATAGCACCTCAGGAACTTAGAAATTGTTCGATGAGCCCATCACAAAAATACATTAGCAACAACACATTATGAGGTGGAAACCCACATTATGAGTTATTCCGTGGAAAAACAATCTCCTATTAGTAATGCCTACGAAATAACCAAGCTCTGTAGGTCATCACCAAAGCCTTCGTCGCACTTACGCTACCTGCAGATAAGGAATCTATCAGTAGGAGTCCATTGCGGTGCGCTGGCGGCCCGTGGCCGTGCAAATCAACGACGGATAGGTGCAACATCATCATGTGGTGAAGTTCAACAAACCGTTGAGTGCCGGCCTAGTTACACAATGGCTAAGGCGTTCGACTCAGAATCGTTCGTCCCGGGTTCGCGTCCCAGTTCGGGCGTGGTGGATATGCACTGCTGATGAGTCTAACAAGAATAAAACAGTTGTACATTGCGCCCATGGTTTCTTAACAGAGAAATGAGTGTTGATTTCAAATAGTGAATTATGTCATGGAAACTAAAATACACAAACTATCTTCTATCTTGTACCAAAAAGCTATCGTCTTTAATAGGCCAAGCGCATGCGCCGCATAAATGTTATGCTATGATGCAGCAAAAAGAAGAGCGGGTATGTTACGATTCTTCTGCTGACATATTTGGGATATATAGGCAACATAACTAGTCTGGGTACTGATTCTATCAGTAAATTCATATTCTCAAGAATTCCTTTTCGGCAACGGCTTATTTGGGTGACTAATCCCTAATGTCTCGTGGCTCCCAAAAGGTCATGTACCTGGAAAGTTTTTCATTCAGCTTTGTTACTCAGGCAAATATCTGCAATTTCTTATGTCACATCATGACTTGGGTCGCAGTAATTAACAGTTCACCGTCCCAGCAGATTCCAATCAAAGGCACTCTAACTAGTACTAAATTTGTAATGGTCATTCAGGAAATTATTTACCGTAGATACCTCAAAGAATGTTCTGGGAAATTGGTTATTATGCAGAATAATACCGCATATCACTTCATATTTGAGGATAGCTGTCTTTTGGGCTATGAAGCAATTGCCAATTAATTATTGATTATAAAACCCCCAAACACTGTAGTTATGATAGTAGAATTTGTACGGTTCAATCTCACTGGCTTTGATTTCGGTTTTGAATATGTGGTTTCTACCCCAAAGCTGTGAAACAACTTTTCCATAATTCATTCTTTATCGATTTTCGGATACATATGCATATATATACATGCATAATTAGAGCTCAAAATGCGAGATCTTTGAATAATTTGCTGATATAACAATCGATCTTGTTATCACTGGACAAAGGGCAAAACCTTGTCGCAAGTACTGAGCTATCTAATATATGCGTGGTACATAAAATCCAAGGACAAATTGGCTAAAACCTTATCCTGAAATAACCTGTCAAGTCATGCACGTGAAGTCTACCTTACTCCCTAACACAACCGTCTAATTCCCTTAGTGGATTCAAGGAACAAGTATGTTAATCCAAACTATTTTTCACGAATAAAAATTCACTCAAATCGGCAGATGCTATTGGAAAAATTCACTCAGATGTTTTCAATTTGATAAGGATCAATATTTAGTGTGCATCATAAACATATACACACTAGATGAATTTGAACTTCATAATAAGACCGGCCACCACCTAAGCTGAGGCATTCGTGTAATACCAGTGATCACCGATCAAAAACTGAATATGCTGCTAGACAGGATACCTCATTGTCCAAGTGATAAGGTCATGAATGTTGCAGAATTGTGTGACAAGTATATTTTCTTAGGGGTCAACTAAACGGTAGGAAACGCAAACGTTACTCGCCTATTTTTTGGCTTTCAGTGTTGTTAAGTAATATGGACCGCTGAAAATTCGGTGTGATTATTATAACATCCGGGCAGGAGGGTAATCCAGTTAATTCCATGCTGTCTAATTAAATCAAGCAACAGCATTTCGAGACCGCAATTCTCCCAGTCCAAAATGCATTCAGCCTAATCATGTTGTGTCTATCTGCCAAGGCTAAATGCTGTCTTCTTTCTTTCTACGTCTCATTCTGTCCACACAAATTGTGTGCAATCGGATTCTCCCACATGGGTCATGTGTTTGTGCATGCAATTCCATAGACTGTCTTCCTTTCAAGCTCAATAATGTAGCTAAACTTTCATCGCACTATTTTCGAAGAGAAGAAGCAGACAAATATCAAAAGACATAACGCCTGGTACCCAACAAATGATCTGTCTGATGCACATTGATGATAGAATGGTTTCAACAAAAGAACGACAACGAAATTACAAATCATGCGGCATCATGGCTCTAGTCACCTTTATGGAACCGCGGAAGCATTGTGCCATTCATTCCAATTAGCAGTGCTTTTGCGCTACGCCGAAACGTGAACCTGAATGACAGATAAGCACTGCTGATGACTCCTAGCAAAATTCTTCCGTGGTTTCTTAATGACGAGGTGTACGTTGATATCACATGATGAATAATTTAAGGTACTACATAACCCCGTACTAAAAACAAAAGGGTAGTCGTCACCGATGTAAGCACAAAATAAAATGATTTGGATAAAAGAAAATAGTAATATTCGAAAAGCAGTGAAGCGTTCCCTGTCTCTTAGCCAGTCATGAAAACAAATAAAGCGACAGTTTGAAATTGTGTGTCACACTTGTAATTGTGCTTTCTGACGAGGAATTGCACAAAGAATAGCGGAGCGCAAACAAACCTTTCCTTCTGACTTGTATGAACTGACCGAACAGTAATATGCAACCTTATGTGAATGCACTGAGCATTATCCTCACCTTTGATGTTGGTGACTCGGAAATATTTCGAAACATCCCACATGGTCTAGACCGTGGTTGTACGAGATGCTGGGCCCGCTGGTGGTACAGATGTTACGTAGCGGAAGTCAGTAAGGTCACTGGTCTAAATGCGATCCCAGCCGAAGACCATAAACATAGGGGACTAAACCCGAAAATATACATTACCCGATCAGCCTCTGCCATGATAAAGGTACTTTCGACAACGAGCCATCAACGCTTACTTAAATTTCTTCAGATACTTTTGAAAATTTTGATGAGAAACGATGTGAAGTAGTTCGGACTACTTGTGTATCGTTTAATAAATCGTTCGAGAAACACTTGAGTAAACGCCTCCGATTGACAAATTTTGCGATTAAGGTAGGAACACGTCATCGACGTTGCTATTGATGAGAGATCAACGGCGGAATTGTTGAAACTGGGTAAAGAAAACCATCGTCTGTTGCGATAACCTTACAGCTGCCTATAGAAACGCTGTCCCCACTTGGATGATGCGCAAACACCCTGTATCATTAGAAAACTCATTTAGAATACAAACTCCACAGTTTTACATTTGAGTGTTTTAAAAGTTAATACTTTTCTGATAGGCCGATCAGTAAAGCCAGATATTTCTGAAACCTATTTTTCTATGGTAAATCCATCGCAACAATCTTAGTAAACATACAGATGAAAAACAAGCATTCTCAAACAGGCGAACACTCATAAGAAACAACTTTACAACATTAGTTTAGTTGCAGTGAAACTAGTCTGATACGTTGTCCCCGATAACATGAAATAATGTGACTAGTTAGCCTTCCAAATTCACTGTTCAGAACAACCACACTAAATTCCAGTTCTACCCTGACGACAACTGGTATTCATTCCGAACATAATTTCGATAAAATAAGCCCTGGTATTAGTGTTCGCCAAGTCCAAAATGATTGTTGATCCCCGATTCACCCTTAGATCTTCGGTAGAAAGTCTTCTAACCGTTGCAGGAGTGCAACAAGATATTTGTCGGGTAACTTTGCCAGTGTCAGGACGATTTTTGGCTAGGCTGAGAGAACTCACGAAGACAATACATGTACGGCTCAGTCGACACACCGAGTGACCTCTCGTCGGCACTTCAACAGCGCCAGTTTCTCAGCATTGATGATTCTCGGCTGTTGGGTATACCCCTTTTGCCCATTGTTATTTAGGCCACATGAAAAATCGTGGAGGTGCTATCTGGCTGTTTTATTTGTGTTAGAAATAATCGACTGTGATCACTCACCATAATCCCTTACTGCATTTTGGAAGGATATTGAATGAACGAGTGCAAATCTAGCACTGTAACAGGCAGGCTATCGAGGTGGATTCCCAACAGCCTGCTGAGTATCAACACTTCCTGATATAGCACATCTATCCCTCGGCGGTTTTACGCAGGAACATAAATGTATAAGCAGCCATCGACCTCCACGATGAAAAAGCTAGATCACCTATTACTCATAACACTTATCGACTGACTCTGAGTTACGACATAGTGTGTATAGACTGTTATGCACTGAGTTGGACTGGGAAGCTTATTTCAGGATCTTATGAACTGATTGTCTTGCGTGTTAGCTTTCTGGTCAAATAGTCACTCTAGATTGCAAAACAATAGACTTGCAAAATTGTAACTCTGTCGATACTTCAATCTCGCCAGTCAGAAAATAATTGTTATATGTTCTACACATTTCATGAACTGCCTAAAATGTAATATCTTTGTATCTAGTGCATGCTCTCCTACCATGAAAGCAGAATGTACTTGATTTCAAGTAACGTGTCAACGGAACTATTTGGATGCCGCCAAGCATTTCCACGAGATACTGCAATCACTGAGCCTGGCAATTAAATCAAATCGCCAAGCACTCACGAATTTTTGAAAGTCATCGGCCTTAGCAGCAAAACACTGACAGTTATTAGCACTTACGGACTAGGCGTCTGAATGCCTCTAAAGAATATCAACAGTCCCACGAACGCTGTGAAAATGGCCCATTAACGATGGCTTTGCGGACGACAATTTGGGGTCATCTCGGATTCACAGACGCTGCCTCATCCGCTCTCATGTTTTAAATCTTCTACAGAGTCCCAAGGCAGTGTTAGCTGAAGCAGTGCAGTTTCACCATAAGTTCAACTGACAGTTCACAATGGTCATGACTAGCAAATGACCATCTCTTTGATTCACTCATTATAAACACCTTACAGAAGAATCGTCTTGTTTGACCGCGGTGATTTCTATTCTGGAGTGATCATTGAGGCTAAGTTGAGTGGCTTAGAATGACTTTCAGCCAGTGGGAAAAGATCCCCAATTCCGTAGCATAATTTTAGTGAAGTACTGATTCTTAATAGTCGGCTGGGTGAAACAATATTCGGCGATAAACTGTAAGTTTGGGCACTTGGAGAAAAAAAGAAAACCAATGAAGTGAACAATTAATTCAAATGACTGCATATAATAATGCACGGGAAGAAACACTTACTTTATTATCCTGGTTAGTCCAATATTAGTTGTGATGGTACGCCTTGAAAATCGTTCCAGGCCGGAATCTGTGCTACGATGTTATGCAGTGTTTCAATGTGTCCTGCTACATCGCACAATAAATTTCCCCTCTAGGTATTGGCGACCTATCCGGTAGTCGCGACCCCGGCGGCTGCGCGCAACCGTGTGCGCTAGTGCCCTGATTGGTCCAATAGAGAACGGACATGCGGACACTTCTCCGTCAGGGGTGAGAAAGGCAGAGTTATACGAGGACCAGTCACGTCCGCAGGTGACCGAAGGCCGAATTTGATTTCGTCTGTTGCGCTGACTTGTCAATACAATTTTAACTTGAGATTCTGAGCGTTGGAGGATTTATTTTCACAAACAAATTAAACCTAGCTTGTACTGCTCAATGGGCGATACCTCTAAGTGTCCGTTACCATGGTATTGGTAACGTGAGCTTTACATTACGGGGAGGTATTAAGTGTTATCCGGGGCCTTGGTTTCATTCATATAATTGTCTACTCAGTCGTTCAACAGATTTCATTGCTATTTTTGGAAAATTGAGCTACAATTACAATGATTCCATGCATTAACAGTACTAAGATCAGCGTACATCACAAATGTGAAGGTAGATCATATATTGTCACGATGAAAGTGATGAATCTTTCTGCATTTTAGTATAAACAAATTTCCCGAGTATTTTTTCAGTCTTGAGGTATTGTTCGGATTGTCTCGGATAAATCACAGAAAAGTAAAACCATTAATAAAGGAAAAATAAGATAAGCAAGTTTTAGTAATTATTTATTTGATTACTGCTCCTGTTATTATCGACATAGATCCAAGGAATTATCTTGTAAGGAGCCGATGATAGCAAGTGGAAAGGAAGTATACAGTGGGACTCTAGGTTTGCCGTACAAATGAAGTATAGCTCTCCTAAAAGTTGTTTATAGTGGTGAAATTATTTACTTTAATGGGCATTTGATACTAGCTAAAACAGAGTCAAGTTCGAACCCCGGTCATTGCCGATCACAGTGGTGGTATTAATTGCAGTAATCCGCTCTCAGCCAGCTTTTACCGATAATCCAGCATTCTGACTTTCATAGTCAATATTACCAGCTAGTTCTAAAGGGTTTTGTGAGCACCCCTTTGTGCCAAATTCATGTTGCACACTTTTCTCATGGTTCACCAAACATGGGCGATCTCTAATGCGATGTTGAGAACCACGGAAGCACTGTACAGCTGTTTCGTCCCTAAGGGCCGGCTGACTGTTGGAAGCGAAGATATTACAAAGAGTGGCAATGTTTGAGAATCGTATTAAATTTCCTACTACCTTCAGCCAACGGAGCTTTGTAACCGTGGGTGCCATTTTAGTTAATTCCGATTGTTGATGGATGGAAGAGGTTGCTCCAAGTAACCAAGATTTCAGATCGTTATCTACTAGGCTAATAATGCTGTTACTAACAGATACATACCCCATCCACCACACCCCTCGGCCTTTCGCCTGTTCAGTTCACTTTGAGGTTTGTAAGTGGAAGCTACCGCTTAATTGAAGGTCGATTTACCAGGCAATATCAATAGCTAATTTGACGCTGAAGATGGCGGAAAGCTCAGCACTTCTGTTTCACCTGACTTGGTTATATAATAAACAATATTAGGTGTAAATCCAGTCACCCTAGCAAGGTGGCTGAACCCGTGATGAACGGCTGTGAAGAAAACATTCAATCACAGACCTGCCTGTTGTAGATGTGGTCGTGTTGACCATTTCAATCTTCTTTCACTTCTCACCCATTCTGCAGCCTTTAATGACCACATTCCCTTGCGGAAGTCCTGCAAATTTATTGCGCAATAAGCAGAAAGGAATTATCTGTATTAGTAATGTCAAACACAAGAAAGTAAAAACAACTCAGATGTGGTCCATTTGGGCATTCGTTCCATGAAGCAGGGTCAAATGGCAAAGGATAATATCAAATCTAGTATTAATCCATCCACTGAATCGTTTTTATATCAGTGAGGCAACTGATTTCTTTTAGTCTTTTCTATGGTCATATGGATCTCAACACAAATGTATTTGCTGTACGAATTTACATAACGAATGGCAACAAAATGCTATTATTCGGGAAAAATGGAAGAATTCACATATTTTCATCCACAGAAGAGAAGACAATTGCTTCGACGGCATTCAGTCGGACAGAATGCGTGTGTTCGCACCCAGCCGGGATATTCCCAACGGTGCAAAACTGATAATAAATTGCCCCGGTTCTTTATTCGTTACAGCGATATAGCAGCAACTATTAGTCTTTTTCAAGTCGTATTTTTAATTGCTGTGATTGAATCGCCACTCCCCATATGCAATTTAATTTCTTGTCACTCAAGCGGTCGACTATTTCCCCGATCAGAACTACGGTAAAGCACGATATGATGCCGGATCTACAGGCCTGACTTGTGAGGGGACCAACTAAGATTTACCATGTTCTGGTGTAGTAGGCACCAAGCGCGCATACACAGCTGGAATAGTCTTCAGCGCGGCAAAGGGATTACGAACGCTGATTCATCCCTTTCGGAACAGAAACCATGCATCTGCTCTCTGACTGTTTACAAAAAGGTAAGCGAAAATTTATTTTGTATTGGTTAACTATTCTGACTGCAATCTTGAAATTCTTTTCTGGTTTGCAGCACAACGTGGCTTTTAAGGTCGACACAATTATCAAAACAGTGTATTGGCAGTAGTGTACTGTGAGTCGAGCAACACTGTGCATAGTATGTCCTCTAAAGGAGGCATTTAAAGGAGCTAAAATGGGAGAAATGAGAGAGGGTAGGGAAGAAGTATAAATAATCCCAAGAAGCTTTCGTGTACCGCTACAGCACGTCCCCGACTGCTTTTCCAGACAGTGGTCAGTAACGACATAGGTGCTGAACGTGACCTATAACTCTGCTGCAGTGAGTGATTTCTTTGCTAAGGCGCAAAATTCAGAAGAGATGTGACCAGGATGCCCTTAATAGTGATATAAGCGGGAAGTGTGGAGCATACTTCAGGTTAAGCACAAGATCTGGGCTTTTCCACCCTCATACAAGGTCTAAGCTAATAACGTACCCGTTCACCACAGTGAGCTCACTTTAAAAAAATTGAATTACCTGCTTAGATTCAAAACTAGCTATTATGCATTCAATGATCTATACCCTTCCCGAAAATCTTGAGCCGGAACCTGGAGCCGCTTAGCCACTAACCACAGCCCTGTGGCAGAACTATTAGCCGTAACACTGAAAGGTCGTCAAAAGTGTTGAAGAATAACCGAATTTCACGAAAACATAAGGGTTTGATTTAATCTTTACAAGAGGGAACAGAGTTAAGAGAAGTGGGCACGACAGAACTTCAGGAATAACACAAACACACACACAGAGACAACTGGAATAGGTACAACATTCATTTACGCTCATTGATTTATTCGGCAATGTTTGCCACCATTGCCCCGGTCACCTCACAGCATATCCTTACCGAGCCAGCCCTTGTAAGACATTCTTTAACAACATGTTATTCCTCCACTTTTTATCCGACCTGATTACCCCGGCATGGCTAAAGAGCCTGCATGTTACTTTTGCGTCGTGGCTAGCCATTCTCGCTTTTGGCTAAAGATCGATGGAAAAAGGTGAAGTCATTTCGTGTCTGCCAGATGCCTGAGTGAAAGGGCCTGTTTAGATCAAGTTGCCACATAGGCCCTGATGGTAGGAAATAGAACATTACATAATCGGAATAGTAAGTACACACTCTCTTGCAGGTCCACACGATACTTCATACGTACATGGAATAGGCCAGATTGTCTATCTGATCACGATGCTATTGTGGCCAGCTAACTGAGCTGCGGACCGCGGGTGGAGGGACTGCGTTTTTTCGTTTTCCCACGACCAGAATGTTGACACATGCCACAATTATGTTGAGCCAGCCAGTGCCTCGTGGTAAATCGACCGGCCGGTTCCGAACAGTTCATCCATTGTGAATCGACTTGTTAATAGATGAGAAACTTTGACGACGTACTAATATTGGTTTTGCTTATTCTTGTGCAAATTCTTGCGAATGGTAATACTTTTCACTTCCTTTGCTTACCAGGTGGTAGATGAATAGTGTACTTGAAAGTGACCGACTGATTCGTGAAGAAACGGCAGTCGGCGCCAGGATTCGGTTAGGTGAATATCAAGTCAGAGGACTATGGTGATTATTTTTGGTTGATTATGAAATTCATTTCGGATATAGTGTGCCTCCTGATCCGCTTCAACCTGCTGGTTCGATTAGGTACTTCCAGATGAACGTTGCCATTTGGAGGAAGAAATCAGACTTCTTCGTGTATTGGTCAGTTCTTCGTGGTCGTTGATCATCGACCACGATTAATGGAGGAAAAAATAGGGAACTAATTTACCACAATCAACTTTTCTGTGACTGTTACTCACATGGGGAATCCTCATTGGAAGTGGCTGTAGAACAAGGCCACGAGAAAGCCTAGGAACAATTTACTAACAATTGACATAGCCTACCCTGCACAATCCAGAAGCAGGACGAGTACTGGCCGGTCATGTTCGCGAAAATTCGGTCAATATAACATCTCTAAATTGTGAAAACGGTTACACATAGAGTTTACATAACAGTCAAAATATGTGGAAAACGGAAAAAATGAATGGTGATTATAACTGCGAACGGCCTGAGTTAAAACAAACTCTTTGAATGTTTGATTGATTTTAGTTCATTGACGAAGATAACAACTCCCTGAGGACTGAATTATCAACTGTGGACACAACGAGTAGTATAAAAATGGCAAAGCGTTTCAGTTCATTACGCTGTAGTGGAAAACCAACTCTGGGAATGAACATGCTTTTATGAATACGAAAAAAAACACCTGACAGCAGCAGTAATAATGCCATTTACTGTCTAACCAAAGGAAAGGAAAAAGGAAATTTTAAACAGTATCAGTATGTGGGGCATATCCAGCAGTGAAATGGATGGAGAAGTCAATAACTTTACTTGTTCTGACTGGAAACCATGAACGGTTGTCAATTTTACTACCTTCTCATCTCTCAGTAAGTTTTATGTAGCAAACAATGGAATACATATCAGTTTAGCGGATTTGCTGATTAATTGGTGAGCGGGTTTGTCACAACTTACCTGAATATCAACTAAGATGTTCCCTTTAAAAAGGGGGAATCTTGAAACATTCATCGATAAGGATGCATAATATGTGGCATATGTACGATCGTACTATTTTAACTGAATAGATGTTGACAATGGTCAACACACTAACTGAGTCACAGTCCATGTCTACTTGATGCTCTTTTACTTCCCAGATCGGTCGCGCATTCACTTCGGTGACTGGCAATTTAGTGGACATAGCAAACCGTCAAACAGGTGAATGGTCCATCTAAAATACAGGAAATTTTACCAGTCAAGTACAACACTCACTCGGTCAAGGCGATATGGCGCCACAGAGACTGAACGCCATGAAAGTGATAGTAAGGGATTACAGTATTCCGTGAATTAAATCAAAGGAGTTTCACTACCAAGATGGATGACTGTTCTTCGCGAGCAAATAGGACATCATTATGCCATTGTGGTGTGAAAATAGTAATGATATATCAAAGAACACTGATTCTGTTAGCAGTATGAATAAATATCTAAGTTTGGCCAAAAGTTTGAAGGTACTCATCCTAAATTGCTAACTCTAAGCGAACATTTATGATTTTCTCTTGTCCGTGCTAGCTTAATGAAAAAATAATTATTACATGGGAAATATGATCTCGGGAATGGCCAAAGTAACTGCATTACAGAAGCGCTTACCGTCAGCTGGCAAACAGCACTTTCGTCTTGACTCGTTTCCGTGAATAATTTTGTTAAGGTGCATCACGCGACTGAGCGGACCTTATCAAACCGCTTGCTGTGTTTTGAATATCCATCAGTTGACCAATCACGTTTGGCTATGGATGGAAGTCACACGTTTTGAAATTTCCATGTTGTCTGATAAATCAGTCCTAACTACCGTTGTAGCTTTGATTTATAGGCTATCGGTCACAACAGGTTGATTCATTTTTTTCTCTTTCAACTGTCTGTTTCTGTCGCCTGTTGCCCAACAAAACTGTTCCATTTCGCCCAATAAATCATAGTTGAAACAGGTTTAACTGACAAAAGAATAAACTGCATTGGAAGATTTTGCAATATACAGACAACTATCACCTATCCCACTCAGAGATAACTCCCATTCAGAAAGGGGCTAAGGTCAAGTACGAAACAATTTACTGCACGATTCGATAAAGCTCAGCTGCTCAACTTATTACAACCGAGAACAGTTTAGTTACCAGGTGGCTTTGTAGATGGGATAGATCTAAGTAAATTCGCCAGTGACTGTCTTGATTGTCCACACCAACAAGCACCTCCAACTGTCCACTAGGCAACTATCATGTGCACATGCATTTAAATAGAATATTTCGTTCAGTGCGAAGCCTTATGGCCATTCGTATATTTTCTCATGTGCGATACCTTCAAAGTGCAACCAAAGCCCAGATCCACTAAACTTTTCGGACTCATACGTTCGTCGCGAGAGTCACGGCAACACATGTTCCATTGCCACCGCTGCTACACTATGAGGATGAGTGACAGAAATCATGGAAAGCACATCACAAAACAAGAATGGCACGATGCTTCGCAAAGTGCTGTTTCAATTGACTGATTGATTCTCAGCTTGAAGGAATAGATAGCTCCATTGAAGACATTTCAGATCCTACTTGTTGGGCAATGACTGTCTGCGCTACGTGGGAAAAGTAAAATCCGGGAGGCTAAAACAGAAGAGGGTGAGTGGAAGACGTTAACGGAAGCAGTGGTCAAAAACATGCGAACGATAAAATGCTAGGTAAATTCGAATCTTCTGGTTTTAACTGATATTTAAGAATAAGGTCTAAAATTCCAAGACAATCATTCCCTTGCACCTCGAAATGCAATCGCCCCAAACTATGTACCACAGTGGATCACTGAACAAACATCACAACCAACTCCACCAACCACGGCACAAACCAACACCTTCCAAAAGATAGGGCATTATGATGAGTGTTCATAAATAGAATATTCTTTCATTTTCTGACATGCTGCTACTTGCAATATGACCTTGAACTGCACAAGTATACGGTTTCGGTCCGTACTCTGACTGTAGCTGTTGTGATTCATTTTCAATTAGGTTCAAATGTTTCCATTCTTTTGAATGGGCATGCAGGAAACCCATAATAAGATTTAGCAGGTTTATAGTCTGAGAACCTGGAGTATCACGGGATGTTTTGACTATAAAAGGGAACATACAGACTTCGAATTTATTATCCACTATCCACATAAGCAATATAGATTCTCATTAGGGTAACTGATTAGGATACTTCTAACTAACAGTTTCAGTCCATTATTATACTGCTACTCCATCGTGTTTCAGTGCATCTAGTGGGATTAACGCTATTTATGACCGCATGAAGATCGAATTTGGCTGACGATATTCAGCCCATCAGCTGCATCTGGGGCCGAAGAGAAGTTTGGTTGTAACAGTAAGTCAAAAACGGCTACTTACGTTCGACTAGGTTCATCTAATCGAATCCAAACAATGTAACGTTTTTTTGAAAAATGGGAAAACATGCACTAGTGACCCGTTATAGTTATGCAAATATCAGCTTAAATAATATGCTGAACATAAAAATTGAGAAAAATGCGTTATTCTTAGAAAGTCGACACCGATGGCATCATCAACACCACCGGTCGGCGTTAAACAGCAAGGCAAGCCTCATTGATCACTGCCTTTTCCTCAAGGTTACATATGTCTATAAAAGGAGTGAATATCCAAGGTGAATCGGGGGTGGACCCACGCAGGTGGGGAAAGATAAGATGCCGCTGTAACCAACACACGGAATACAATCTATCTGTACAAACACACACTTTCAATCATTCTGCCTCGATAGAAAATGGCAACACGATCGCCACTGTTCGCGGTTCACTGCCCATCCGTCAGTGTCTCCAGCCACGGGGACGTGAGACAACTAATTTACATAAGCCCATTGTAGATCTCATTCCAAGTTGCCACGCTATCTGATGGCTGGCAGACAGCACTTAAATTCACTCGTCAGACCAAGATGCCCATTCCGGCATTGTTGAGTATCAACATTCGCCCTCTGTTTACGAAAACGTCGGATCTGTCCCTCGCAGTTCAATCGCCGATTGATGTTCAAAATTGTTTCATCTGCTTACAATAATCGTGGCTGAACCCGAATATTGCTGATTCACTCATGTCGAT